>OX381711.1:81396258-81473727 GCA_947462335.1 Harmothoe impar
TATAACCAGTGTTCAAATATTTCATGGTAGCCCTAAGTACCGGTAGCTAATTTGGGTTGGATATGTTTTGTAGGAAGGATGTCGGCATTAGATCAGGGTGATTTTCCGAAAGTAGTATAGTATGTATCGGAACGGGACTATAGTTAAGTACTGTTTATTACTCAATCGACATGCAGCCAATCAGAGGCCTCCATTTGGTCACGTGACCCGTTGCCATGGTAACGTGACCTACTTAGGGCTCTCAGCCAATCAGAAGCCAGCATTCTGGGTGACCTACTGACCTACTTAGAAGCTCTCAGCCAATCAGAGGCCGGCATTCTGGTAACCATGGTAACGTGACCTGCTTACGTCACGTGACCTACTTAGGCTCAGCCAATCAGAAGCCGGCATTCTGGTAACTAGGGTAACGTGACCTACTTAGGGTTTGTTTGTAAACAACACCACGTGGCTCTCTTGTTTGTAAACAACACCACGTGACACGTGACTGTTTGTAAACAAACAACTTATATATAGAAAATAAACACAACAAGTTCCATGTTATGTTAAAATTATATTTTCAAAAAAAAAAGCACATCTGTTACAGCGTCTATGTGTAACTACGCGCGTTCTCATTCAAACACTATAACACTATCATACCGTAGCAGCAGCAGGTAGGACTGGAAGAAAAGCAAGCGCACAAGCAGAAGCGACGACACCAGTTGCACCATCCGGCCGTCGCGTTGGTAGCCCTACTACTCGTCGCGCGTTCAACTGGAGGTTTAAGAGTGACAAATGACGATTCTTTGTCGACGCGACTGCTAACATCAGCATCGGCAGCAGCATCGGCAGCATCGGCAGCAGCATCGGCAGCAGCGGCAGCAGCCTCGGCAGCAGCGGTAGCAGCAGTAGCAGCAGCTGTAGCAGCAGTAGCGTGAGCATTAGCAACAACAGCAGCAGCGACAGTAGCAAGGGCGGCAGAGCGGGCACTAGCAGCGTTATCAGCGGCGTCATCGGCAGCCGCAACAGCATCAGCAGCAGCAGCGTCGGCATCGGTGGCATGAGTAGCTGCATCGGCGGCAGCAACAGCAGCAGTCACAGCCGCAGCGGCAACAACAACAACGTCATCACAACCAGCGTCACTAACAGCCGCAGTAAATGCAGCAGTAGCACGCTGAGCAGCACTAGCAGCAGCAGTAGCAGAGGCTACAGCATCAGCTTCACATTCGCGCGCCGCTTCGTCATTCCGCTTCATGTCACGGTAGCAACTTTCCATCATGGGGATCTGCAAATTGAGGCGCGGTGCTGGTGGTGGTAGTAGTAGTAGTAGTAGTAGTAGTAGTAGCAGTAGCGTGAACGATGATGACGATGCCGAATACGGTTTCACTCCCCCTTATATACCCTTACTCCCCCTCCTTTTTTTCAAGCCACCGGCCAGCTGCCCCCTCACGGCAGGTCTTTAGATCAGCCTTAACCCAGTGGGCACAGAACATTGAATCAACATTGATAAATAGTTGTCAACATTGATTCAATGTTGATTCAACGTTGATTCAACGTTGAACAGAATTTTGTGCCCTCTGGGAAGTCGCTTACTACGCGGCTCATCATCCCTCTAATCGCATTTTCCAGCCGCCGGCCGGCTGACTGCTGACGACAGGAGAGGGTGATTTGTTTTTCTTTAGATTTAAGCCGCTTACCACACGCACACCCTCTAGTCACAGACAGAGTGACAGAAAGGGAGGGGGTCGCTTTGTTCACGCTACCTGTAGTTGTTTTTCTATACACACGCTGAGCCCATGACCCGCTAATCCTTTATACAGGTAACACGCGTTCAACTAATTACTCTATTGTATGACAGTCGGTACACGGATTTAATTTTAAACCACCTTCCCATCTGGATCCATGTCTGGCGGGGTGGAAGGATCCAGCTGAAAAGCGTGATTAGGGCTTTTGTTTCTCTTATGATAGCAGCAGGTCAGCATGCGACAGCTGAAAATGTCAGACTCGCCGCTCCTATAAAAGACTGAGATGCGTCTCTCTTTCCACACACCCTTCTACCATCGCCGCCGACACCGCCACCGCCGGCCAGCCGACCGCCGCCACCGCCGACCGCCGCCACCGCCTGCAGTCACCGCCATCACACCAGCAGGGAATTTCGAGCTGAGTCTGCTTATTGCTTTTTTTTTTTGTTTGAGCTTTTTGTTTTTTAAAAATTTTTATTTTCACTCAGTCTTTTTTGTTTCGGAGGAAAGAAATATGGCGCTGCAGAGGGCGCGAGTTTCTAAAAGACGGTCGCGCGAACAAAGTGCTCTCCTCAACTGCCCGGCTATTTTTTTATCTCAAAGGAGAGAGCGTCACGTAGTTGAGGTTCACGCTTCTCTTGAAGCGTACCGAATTCTCGAGAAATGCAAAGCTGAGCGCCATCGTCGTTATACAAGAGCGGAAAAGGAAAACGTAGCGACATGGCCGAGAGCCGTCTTCTCAGAACAGCATTTACTCTACTATTGCATAACAGCCGCTCTCAGCGCCCCCACTCGTTGGGCGTTTCATGAAAAGAAAGAGCGCCGCTACTCTCCTCACCCTGCCTCCTCTTATAAAGTGAGAATAAGTGCTATGAAACGATTCGACAAGCCGATCGGTTTCTTGGGAGCGACTGCAGCTCCCACTCGGTGGGCGCGCGTTGTGGCCGACGTGAACACGGTCTCTAAACGTTTCGACGTCGTCACTTGTTATCCCGCATATTGCAACGCAGCCGAATTGAAGAAGATAGGGACGCACTATTTTAAACCATACGCTCCAATATGTATTTGTCACCGCCGCGCTCACACGCCTTATTGCTTTTTCGAGACGATCGTGTCACAACACAGAAATAGAAAAAAAAACAGCAAAGCGACGAGCTTTGCCTAAATGATCAAAAAAAAAAAAAAAAAAAAAAAAAAAAAAAAATTAATCTCCTCCTCCTCCTCCTCCTCCTCCTCCTCCTCCTCCTCCTCCTCCTCCTCCTCCTCCTCCTCTTCTTCTTCTTTTTAAAAAAAAAAAATAAATATTTGTATCAGACTCCTCTGGAGTCTGATACAAACATTTATGACTATTGAGTGAAAATAGAATTTTATCGCAAAAAAAAAAGAAAAAAAAGTCACTTCTGCCGCCGCTACTGTGACACCGGCCGGTATCAATAAAAAGGTCGGCTGACTTTTCTCCACAACCATTCACTACCGACCGTTCGAGTGAGAAACACAGCAGACAGTCAGACACACAACCGCTCTCTGACGCGTCCTGAAAAAAAACAAAAAAAATGTCCAGTAGTAAAAGCAAACTCTTCACAGAAATTCATTTCGACGCTCGACTACAAGGACCCTTTAGTTGTATCATTAGCGGTCCGTCGGGTTGTGGAAAATCGCGCTTGGTGGATCAATTTCTGAGCGACGTGAACAATTTGGTCACGCCGCCGGTGGAAAAGACTTTTTACCATTACGGCGAGTGGCAACCTCTGTTTGAAAAAATGCAAAATCAGTACGGTGTGGAATTCAGAGAAGGTCTTCCTAGCAAAGAGTCTATAGCGGGAGACGTGGAAGTAGCAGAAGACGCTTTACGACCCCACACTCTACTGATATTGGACGATCTGATGAGCAGTTCCAATCAGCAAGTGGTAGCCGACATCTTTACTAAATACTCGCATCACTGGAACGTGAGCGTCATATACATCACTCAGAACCTATTCCAGAAATCACCCGACTTTCGAACTATGAGTCTGAACGCTCACTACATGATCGTTTTCAAGAACCCGCGCGACATGGGGCAAATAGCTAGTCTGTCTCGCCAGGTGTTTCCGTCCAACGCGGCGGCCCTCTCTAGTATATTTACCCATGAACTCAAGCGACCTCACTCATACCTCCTTCTGGACTTCAAGCAGTCAACACCTGACGATCTGAGAATACGCTCCTCTTTGACGTCCATACACTCTCAGCTAGTGTTCGTACCGCTAGACAAAAAAAAGAACAAGAGAAAGCAGTAGCAAAAAAATGTCTTCTCATCTACTCGAAAGACACTTTGGTACTCTCAAGCACTTAGCTAAGTGCTCGCCAAAGGACTGCTCGCATCTAATAGACTCTGGAAGCGACGATCTGATCGCAGCGTTAAGTGAGATCTGTCACAATTTACTGGTAGGGAACATCCCGCTCAGCGACAAACAACTGGACAAGCTTCGAGAATCGGCTGACGTGTTGAGGGAGGTCGGCAAAAAATCTACGCCCATCAAAAAAAAGAGACGCGTCTTGGTACAAGAGGGAGGTTTCCTCATTCCGGCTCTCATAGGGATGGCCTTACCGCTTATAAAGAGCATTCTCCGTATATGAGACACCTCATTCGACACCTACTCGCCGACAGCACCACCACCACCACCACCACTACCGCCACCACCAGCGTCATTGCCACCGTCGTCCCCATGACGGACTCAGAGCAGCAACAACACTACAAACGTTTAGCGCTCGTGGATCCTGAGACGCTCTACAAATCATCACGAGCAGGTCTACTTCATCATGTGCCCGCTGCTGCTGCTACTACTAGCGCTGCTACTACTGCAGTCGCTGCTGCTAGTACTTCTACTGCTCCAAACCTTCCTCCTCTTCCTGATGAGCGCACTGAAAAGAACGAGAGTTCCGCTCCTGCCACCGCCGCCCGCCTACCTGCCGACATGGCCTATTACCACAAGCAGGCAGAACAGTCCCTTCATCCCGACGCGGCCTTGCACCAGGTGCTACAGTTTATCTACAGGGACTTGGATTTAGTGTTGAACGACCCCACTTTGGAAATCGCGCGAGAAAATGTTGAAATACCGAAGGTTGTTGAATAGATTGCAATTTTTTCTCGCGAATCCCCACAACAGCAACATCTCTTCGTCCTACTCTTCTTCGCCCCCGGCTCACCTCCGTCAGTCTGCTGAAGAGGCCAGCGCGTCCCTACTCGAGCGGTTGGTGAACCAAGTTCCCAAGAGGAATCGCACTCGGACCGTGGCGCTGTACAAACAATTGGAGAAATCCGGTGTGATCAAGTGGAACGAGGACGGTGCGGTGCGCGAGATGTCGGGTCGGAGAATACCACCTGAGCATCGCATCAACATAGTGGACTTACTGAACGACGCTGCCAGGTTCAGGAAGACGGCGCCCAGACCGGCGGGCTACTCGCCGTTCACGAAAGCGCTGCGCGAAGCAGTTCCCACAGACTCCTTGATCTGAAACCATCTGTATAAAGCGAGCGGACCTGGCCGAAGTTTGGACACACGGCTTGCTGACAGAGGTCGGAAACGACCGAGCTTCGACTCGGAAGAAAGAGAAGCAGCAGCAGCAGCAGCAGCAGTAGCAGCAGCAGACTCTTCTCTCCAGGTGGACGATCAATCCTCTGACGACGAGGAGGACGACAGTGAACTTTTCCAAACTCCGACTTCCTATAGGAGCGTGGCGAGTAAGAAAAGGAGAGGGCGCAACCGCCTAGCGGCGAGCTCGTCGTTCACGCCCTCAACAGGCCCACCATGGGCAAACCAGTGAAGAGACTGACCAAGAAGGAAAAAGAAAAGAAGCGCGCAGTAGCTAGATATACCGACGTCAAAGCGCCCTCCAGTTTCACTAGCGTGACTAAACTCCAGAAACATCATTTTCGCCACCTGAACCCGGCCGTCATCCGAGATGCTTTAGTGTCGCTGGACGCCTACACTAAACATAAACCCATTCGGAGAAAATTCGCAAGGAACAAGACTATAACCGGCGCAATCGATCAGCAGTGGCAGATAGATCTGATGGACATGCAAGCTTTGGCGTCTCACAACGACCGCTTCCGGTACGTGGTGACGGCGATCGACGTTTTCTCTAGGTACGCGTGGGCCGTTCCCATTAAATCCAAGAGCGGCGCTGATGTCACCGAGGCCTTCCGAGAGATGACAGGCACTGGCGAGAGACGACCGCGCACTGTTCAGACAGACAAGGGGAAAGAGTTTTTGAACAAGATCTTTCAAGATCACTTGAAGAGCGAGGGCATAGAGTTCTTCACTGGCGAGAACGACGACATCAAAGCTAGTCTAGTGGAGCGCTTGAACCGCAGTCTGAAGGAGAAGCTGTGGCGTTATTTCACACACAAGCGCACGTATCGCTACGTAGACGTACTGCACCATGTAGTGTCTTCTTACAATCGCACTCACCACAAGACGTTGAAAATGGCGCCGGCTCAAGTCAGCTCGGAAAACAGCGAAACAGTTTTCTACCGACAAGATCTCCCAACTAACAAACAAATCGACGAAATATGGAAAAAGAAGAAAAAAACAAAGACGTCCGCCGTCGACGTCATCGCTCCGGGTGACAGAGTGAGGATGTTGAGAACTAAAGGCGCCTTCGACAAAGGGTACGAGGGAAACTGGCGCGAGGAAGTGGTCGACGTTGCTAAGACGTTGGGAAGCAGAGGGTTCGAGCTGAAAGACGACAAGGGCGAGGAGATAAAAGGCGTCTTCTACCCGGAAGAGGTTCAGAAGGTGTACAAGAGTCGTTACGACAACAACTACCTGATAGACGAGGTGTTGCGCCGCAAGACCGTCGACGGTAAAGAGTTAGCTTTCGTACGTTGGTTAGGTTACGACGACAAGTTCAACGAGTGGATCCCCGTCAAAAAAATAACGTAGAAAAAAAAAAAGAAAAAAAATGAACATCACTCTACCTAGCAACAGCTCTATGGAGTATTATCCTGACAACAGCTTGACGTCTTTCCGAACTCACTTCGACTCGCCGCTCCTTCTGCCCGAAGCGTACGAAGCGGCTCTGACTGAGATCATCCTCCCTACAGAATGGACTAACGTGCACGACGACGACTTGATCATCGTTGTTCCTCTGCGCACCAAAGGTTCGCTAGAGGAGGCGATCCAGGTTTTAAAAGAAACTAAATTCTCCGAAGGAAAAAAACCACAGGTAGACTGGAGGGGAATGAAAAACGCGAACGGTCTGAGCAAGCTAACGTTCAGCTCAAAATTCCCGCTGAGCTGGAAGGAAGCGAGCTATGTAACGGTGGAAGAGATATCAGACACGTCGGAAGAGCAGCAATTGAAACCGGAAACAAAAAGGTTCAAGAGAGAGGTCGACTTGAGACAGACGAATGCCGTATACAAGCAGTTCTTGTCCCCGGCGGTGAAGAAGAAGGCGATCAGCGATCAAGCAAGACAGATGATCGAAAAGATGGAGAAGGACATGGGAGTGCGCAGTTTCATGCCAAACATATTCGAGATACCTCCTATTTTCACCGGAAGCAACCACACCCTAATCGAGCGCTTGAGTGAGACGTTGCGAGATGACAGACTAGAGGGCGACAGCTTCTTGCTCAAACCGATGCGGATCTTATCGTACGACGCCAAGACGAAACGCGTCACCATCAAACCGCCGAGACACTGTGCTGTCCTGCTGAGTCAGCATCTCGCATGCGTTCTAGGCTTCGGAGAGAAGACGTGTTTCGCGTCGCCGACTACCGGCGCCTACTCGATGGATGTTTACGGGGACGTGCACTCTGTGTACATATACACCGACATGATCCAGGAGAGACGTGTGGGCGACATGCAAGTGCCGCTGTTGCGCTGCGTGGCGGTGGACAGAGGCGGAAAGCGTCGAGGTGGCGTGCAAGCTATCAGTTTTCCCCATTTGGATTATTTCCCCTTGAAATCCAAGAGGTTTACCGAGGTCGGCATCTATTTAAGAGACCGATCCGGTCATTCCATCCCATTCGGTAGAGGCGAGGTGACCGTGACACTTCATCTGAGACCTATTGAGCGCTGAAAGAGAGAAAAATGATGCGTCAACGCGTTCCGTACTTTCCACCCAGGCGCACCGTCGGCAGAGGGTACAGCGATTACTACAACGCGCAGCTGGGCAACGGCGTCAACGTGTACAGCGGGCGCTCTTTCCAGAGCGGGCACGGTTTGGGCGGCGCTCTGTTAGGTCTGATGCGCTCGGCTACCCCGCTATTGAAGTCGGTGGGAAAAACGCTGCTCTGCGCCGGTGTGGGCGTAGCTAAAGATGTGCTGGCGGGTCGGACTTTAAAGAGCAGCGTGAAAGACCGAGGCGCAGGCGCTCTGAAGAGACTGGCGAGTACGGCGTTCTCGGGAGGAAAGACGCCTGTCGCGTCTAAGAAAGGGTCGAAACGTCGCCGGCATTCTCCTCAGACGGGCAGTGGCTCTTGCAAGAGACGTAGAGGGGATGTATTCGACCGGTAAGCGCCTAGGCGTTCAGGTATAAATAAAAAGACTGGAGGCGGCCAGCGTCAGTCTGTCGGCCGCGTGAAGAGAGAACACAATGGCTTACGTACACGAGAGCAGTAACGAGTGCGCGCTCTCTGAGCTCGACCTGCACACCGTAGCGCCGACTCAGACTACTATCTTAAAGTCGTCTTTCCTGGGGATAGAAACAAAAAACTCTTTAGAGGATGGAGGTAACATAAATTTCACCATCAACAAGTCGCAAGAGTACACAGACCTGAACGAGAATTACCTTCATCTGGAATGTCAAGTGCTGAAAGCGAACGGAGCGGCGATCGAGGACACCGACGCGGTAGCTCCGGTGAACAACTTGGCTCACTCGCTCTTCAAAGACGTCCAAGTCTCCATCGGCGGTTTCAAAGTGTCTGGCAACACTGAGACCTACCCTTACCGAGCTTACTTGGAAGGGTTACTCAACTACAACAAAGACGTGAAGGACGGCGTCATGAGCGCCCAGGGGTGGCATGAAGATACGCCCGGTCAGTTTGACACGTTGACTGACTCGAATGCGGGGTACAAAGCGCGCAAGAAGCTAATCTCCAACAAGCGCTTTTCGCTGATGGCGCGACTGCACTTTGACCTGGCTCATCAACCGAAGCTCATCGTTGGAGAGACAGAAATCAATCTCACTCTGAAACAAGCGGCGCCCTCTTTCTATCTGATGTGCGCCGCTGACGGAGGCTACAGCTTGAAGATCTACAAAGCAAAGCTCTACGTGCGACGCGTGCTGGTGGCGGACGCTGTAGCGGAAACGCACGAGAGAGCGGTGATAGAACACGGGCCCTTCGACTACCCGGTGAACAGAGTGGAGGTGACGACGTACGCCATCCCTCAAGGTAACAGAGATCACAGCTACACGCACTCCAACACAGGCCAGCTTCCCAAGTCGATGATGATTTGCTTCCTTGACCACGACGCTTTCAACGGTAGCTACACCAAGAACCCGTTCGAGATGAAGCATTACGACATCAGCTCGCTTCAAGTGATAGTGTACGATCAGAAAGTGCCGAACGACGCCTACGTGCCCGACTTTAAGACCAAAGCGGCCGTGAGAGAGTACTTGGCGCTACACACGGAAACGGGGATGTACGAGGGCGCGCGCTCCTGCGGTATTTCATACGATCAATTCCTGAACGGTTACACGGTGTTCCCCCTCGACTTAACCCCAGACAGATCGCACGACGGGTGTCGCGTGAACCTTATAAGAGCGGGTCAGCTGAGGGTGGAAGTCAGTTTCCGCTCGGCGTTACAAGCGACAACAACGGTGCTACTCTACTTGGTGTACGACAACGTCGTCGAGCTGACCCGAGATCGACACCCCGTCACCGACTACCACATGAACTGAAGACAAGACGGCGGTACTTGGCGTATCGTATGAACACGCTTGAAATAAGCAGAGTGTTGAAGGAAAACGTTCACACAAAACATCGTTTCCTGGGCGTTTTCTCTTGTGACACTATTCCGAAGCACCCTATCAAAGACACTTGTTTCGTGAGCAACACAGATCCGCAACATTTACCAGGTCAGCATTGGGTGGCGTTTTACGTGTCGAGCACGGGTGAAGTGTACTACTTTGATTCCTTCGGCTTACCGCCGCTGAGTGCGGAGTTCTTGTCTTTCGTGGAACGCTCTGCTCCGTTCAAGTGGCAAAGAAACCGCATTCAACTACAAGACACTTCTGCTGACACCTGTGGACCTCATTGCGTTCATTTCCTAATTGAAGCATGTCGAACAAGAAACCCCAAGAAGTGCGTCATGCGCATGAGCAAAATCCCAAAGCTGAGCGACCGGGCCGTGAGTCAGAAGCTATCGATGATGCTGTTGTGACGGGTTGTTGCGATGGCGGCCGTTTCATGGAGGCAAAGATTCTCTGCCTTGCCGAAATGGTGTTGGATTTATCCAAAGTCGTGCAATGTCTATTGGAGAGAAGTCGTCCGGGGTGTGGTGGTGCGAGTGACGGCGGCGTGAGACTTTGCGGCCTGTTGAGTTGCTGCAAATCGAAGAAGCAAGCTAAAAAAGCATAAACTTGTGTGTTTTTTCTGATTGAAATGAAAATAAAGAATAAAATAAAAAGAAAAGAAATTATCTTGTTGTGTTTTTATTTCTATATATAAGTTACATAACTTTTTTTTGTTTGTTTGTTTACAAACAGTCACGTGTCACGTGGTGTTGTTTACAAACAAGAGAGCCACGTGGTGTTGTTTACAAACAAACCCTAAGTAGGTCACGTTACCCTAGTTACCAGAATGCCGGCTTCTGATTGGCTGAGCCTAAGTAGGTCACGTGACGTAAGTAGGTCACGTTACCATGGTTACCAGAATGCCGGCCTCTGATTGGCTGAGAGCTTCTAAGTAGGTCAGTAGGTCACCCAGAATGCTGGCTTCTGATTGGCTGAGAGCCCTAAGTAGGTCACGTTACCATGGCAACGGGTCACGTGACCAAATGGAGGCCTCTGATTGGCTGCATGTCGATTGAGTAATAAACAGTACTTAACTATAGTCCCGTTCCGATACATACTATACTACTTCCGAAATTGTAATTCACCCGTGTTATGCTATATTAAAATGTATACATATGTAGAAGAACCATTTCCTTCATTGGGACCTTGCGATAAGCGCAGCGGCTAGTTCACGGTAGTATGGATAGGGGTCACTAACTAGACTGGCCACTAGTCCCGAAGACGCGCTTATCGAACTCTCTGTGCCTGTGCCTATTCCGAACGTAGTCGCAGCGTAGAGACAGATGGCGCAGGTGGCCCGTGTAGTCACTAACTTGCGGTGGCGGCAAAGCAAATATTGGTTCAGAATATTGTCTACAGATGGCGCCGTCATCAAAATTTAGTTTTATGGGAAGCCAGTTGCTCAGACCTTTTTTTAATATTATGATTAATAGGCTGAACCTCCAAGTTTAGGGAGGTTTGGCCCCGGTTTGGCCAATACGTCAAAAATAATTGCCCCCCCCCCTTTGAATACCCCTAAAAGAAATTGCCCCCCCTCCCCCCATCAAATGCTCACCCTCCCTTAAGTCTCCTCTTTTTAAAATTTGATGTACGGTATTGTTGATGGAAATGTGTGTGGCCCTGTAGGTAAAAAAAAGTCAAAATATCCACTTTATATTTGATTATGGGGTACCTGCCTGGACCGGCCTCCCATAAAACCTGTGCCTTCGGCAGCTGACCGATTGCTGCGGCCACTGTAGTCCCCGGGACTATGCGCCGACGCGCGCGTAATTTACGCGTCTGCCACGGGCGTCCTCGCGCCTACGCCCCCCCCCCCCCTTGCCCCCCTGCTGCCCCCCCCCCCCGCCTTACACACACCCCTGCATGTGGCTGGCTCTACTGGACTGGATATGAATGGTAACTGTATATAGTCCCCAGGACTATGTCTGTAGTCCGTAGGACTATGTCTGCAGTCCCCAGGACTATGATTACAGTCCCCAGGACTATGATTGTAGTCCTCAGGACTATAACTTGATAAAGAGCTACTTACTGCCCCCCTTATCATATCATATAGGGCCTATATGCCTCTGGTGCATAGTCCTGTGGACTAAATATGTACTCCCTAGGACTACGGAGGAAGTCCTTAGGACTACAAGTATTAAACTTGTAGTCCTGGGGACTAATAAAATGATAGTCCTGAGGACTACAGACATAGTGCTGGGGACTACTTTGGCCAGCTGTATAGTCCTAAGGACTACAGTTACAGGGCTACGTAGTCCTGGGGACTACAGACATAGTCCTGGGGACTAAATACATCCACCCTGTAGTCCTTAGGACTACAATTGTAGTCCCCAGGACTATGGTTGTAGTCCTCAGGACTACAATTATTTAATGTGCAGTCCTGGGGACTAATAAAATGGTAGTCCTGGGGACCATAAGCATAGTGCTGGGGACTACAGATATAGTCCTGGGGACTAAATACATCCACCCTGTAGTCCTTAGGACTACAATTGTAGTCCCCAGGACTGTGGTTGTAGTCCTCAGGACTACAATTATTTAATGTGCAGTCCTGGGGACTAATAAAATGGTAGTCCTGGGGACCATAAGCATAGTGCTGGGGACTACAGATATAGTCCTGGGGACTAAAGACTTTCAATATGTAGTCCTGAGGACTATGCCTCTGTAGTCCGCAGCACTATGTAGGCCTGCCTTATGTACCTTTCTGGTACCGGTAGTATAGTAGTCTTGGGTAGTCCCTAGGACGATACATGCAGTCCCCAGGACTACACCTTTAGTCTCTAGGACTACACCTATAGTCCTGAGGACTACACCTGTAGTCCTCAGGACTGTGCAGGCCATATATTCAAATATTCAGAAGGACGGTGCATAATGGTATATGATCTCAGTTCTAGAAATAATAGTCTCTAGGACTAGATATATAGTCTCTAGGACTAGATGTATAGTCCCTAGGAATACACATGTAGTCTCTAGGACTACACGTGTAGTCCCCAGGACTATAAATCTAGCCCCAAGGACTATGCTATAGCTTGCAGTATATGTCAATCCTGAGCACCCCCTCCCCCTTCCCCCTCAAAACACCTCCCCCCCCCCCCCCCCCCCCCGGCGGCACCCCTGCTCCGCGCGGCAGATAAGGGACGCGTAGGGCCCGCGGGCGCGTCCGCGCGGCGACGTCGTAGTCCTAGGGACTATAGTGGCCGCAGCAATCGGTCAGCTGCGTCTCTTCGTGACGTCATCACTTTGTGTGCAGCAGAACTGGCGGCAACACAAGTTGCCGGAATTTGTGAAACAGTTGTCTGACACTGTTGTAGGAAATTTTACCATTTCCATCCCTTTAGAAAGTTGACAGTATCAATTAGCGTGTTACTTGGACGCTTCAGACTACAAGCATCATGCCGAGAAAGCGGGCCAGTGCGGCGAACGCTGGTAAGTCGCACAACTCTTAACTCAACAGACAACACCCAGTCATACGAGTGACACTCACTCGTCTCGTCAATCAACTAGGCCTATCTTTAGACGTTTAGTTTAGGCCTAATAGTAGTATCTATGACTAGTAAGAGTATGACACAGTCACAGACATAGTCATAGTATGATGATACCCGGTACACAGTCTGTCAGTGACAGTGTCTCTGAGAGAGTCTGTTAGTCTGTAGGTGAGTTGTTGGGTAGCAGTCTTTTAGTAAGCGGATATACCAGCCTGCCTACTACTACTACCGTAGTACTACTAGACTAGTACTAACCAAAAACGTAAGGGAGTGTTCATTTATTATTTACAGGGGGGGGGGCGTAAAAATTTAAGCTCCTTTTTAGCAAAAAAGCCAGTGCGTTACTATAGTTCAAAGGGGGGGGGGGCGAAAAATTTTCGGCGCCTTCGCCAAGGGGGGGCGCGAAACGTCACACGCGCTTTTGAGGGGGGGGGGGGGCGGGGCGTAAAAAAATGTCACCCTCAGCGGGAAATCTCACCACCCCCCCTGTAATTAATTAATGAACACTCCCTAACGCAGTGGGCATACATAACTACGTGCAGATTCCACAAGTAGCATAGGGCCTATGCCTAGTCTGTACAGTGTACGTGCCACTCAGCCTGAGTCTCAGGCAATGTGTGAGTGCGCGGAAATTTGTCTACCCCCCCACCCCCTCCCCGCGACGGGTCCACCCCCCCCTCCACTTTGGACTATAGTGACGCACAAGCTTTTTCATAGAAACTTAAGAAAGGGGGTGAAATTGAAATTGGATTTTTTTTTTTTTTTAAAACAGTTTAGACCCCGCAGCCCCGGGAGAGGTTGCCTCAACACTGTTACATTAGCCAACATTTGAGTTTGGGCTTCAGGGACAACTAATTTTGGCCACCCAAATTCTACATGTGAAATGGTGCATTCTGAGACATCTTCAGGTCTGTTAGGCATATTGATATTCCTCCTACTTTTGTAGATTTTACCACAAAAATTTGCATCCCTAGTGACCCTACCCTCCAAGAAAATTTTGAAATTTCAGAAGTAAAATGCTGCTTTTGGTGATTTCTTTTTGACTTTTAATAACTTTGTAACCAGTGGGAGTATCTGAACATATAAGATATCATTTTGTAGCTCTTGATCTGAATTTTCCAGGACACACACCCTTGCGGGCGGGACACGAGACAGAGGGTCGATTTCCGTGACTGTCCCGGACAATTCGGGACGGTTGGCATGCATATAAGTCTCTATGTACGACTTCTCTGCATCAATGTCTTTCATTCTATGTGCTTTTCTTTGTGAAGAGATAAATATTTCCGGCTCAAATATTCAAAACAAAAACACTTTTGTCATTTCTGTCCACATTTTGTTAAGCATTTTTCTATGGGACACCTCCTCAGAAAGTTACAGCCCTCCAAAAGAGTGGCATGTACTGAGATGCAGTGTTGCCGAAATGATGCCGGCACACTGGCTTTTGCCGGCGTAGAATCTTAATGGCGATCGTAGGACCTTAGGGCGCAGGCCACAATGGCCTGCCATAATCTCAGCTTTCTAATGGCGAAAGAATTTTTCAAATTGGCTGATTAGTAGCGAAGTGTTTGCATATTTTAAAACAAGTTATAATGAAGTTTATAACAGTACCTTGAAATATCAAAATTGATATGGCCGGCGTGAGACGGAAATGGCCTGCGTAAGATGACAAGACGCAGGCCAAGGTGGTCTGCGTCAAGAAAAAGTTGTCAGCAACACTGGAGATGCCTCTACATTTACATAGTAGCAGCTAGGTGGGACACATTTTGAGACGGGGTATGAGCCGTTTTTCAGTAAAAAGGAGGTTTCTTAAATTTTATTTTTTTTTAAATTTTTTTTTCTCTCACAAAAACAACTGCCCTGGGTCAACCGTGATACCTAGGCCAAAAAAAGAAGGTGTGTTTAGGTATCCCTAGCGACCTTATTTCTCTGGCCCTCTACCCCTTTTTTTTTTGGAAGGCATTTTCGTTTGTTTCTACAAAAAAAAAATTGTTTACTGAAATTTGTTTTTTTACTGAACTTGAAAAGAGAGGAATTTTGTCTTATAATTGTTAAAAAAATTGGTTTAGAAAAAAAGAATTGACCTACCTACCCTATTTTTTGGGGGGCCATATTACATGAACACAACTATTTATTTTTGTTGGCCCTATCACTATACCATTCATTGCTGTAAGTGTCATGTTGTACATGGAGAGGGGGAGCGCCGCTAAGCGAGTTAAGACCTCCGCAGGGGCGGGGCTGGTGACCTCGGGGGGGGGGGGGGGGGCGGTGACCTCCCGGGGGGGGGGGGGCGGTGACCTCCCGGGGGGGGGGGGGCGGTGACCTCCCGGGGGGGGGGGGGGCGGTGACCTCCCGGGGGGGGGGGCGGTGACCTCCCGGGGGGGGGGGGGCGGTGACCTCCCGGGGGGGGGGGGGGGTGACCTCCGGGGGGGGGGGTGGGCGGTGACCTCCCGGGGGGGGGGCCAGTGACCTCCCGGGGGGGGGGCGGTGACCTCCCGGGGGGGGGGCGGTGACCTCCCGGGGGGGGGGGGGGCGGTGACCTCCCGGGGGGGGGGGGGCGGTGACCTCCCGGAGGGGGGGGGCGGTGACCTCCGGGGGGGGGGGGGTGGGCGGTGACCTCCCGGGGGGGGGGGCCAGTGACCTCCCGGGGGGGGGGGTGGGCGGTGACCTCGGGGGGGGGGGTGACCTCCCCGGGGGGGGGGCGGTGACCTCCAGGGGGGGGGGGCGGTGACCTCCCGGGGGGGGGGCGGGGGCCGGTGACCTCCCCGGGGGGGGGGGGGGGGGGCGGGTGACCTCCCGGGGGGGGGGCCGGTGACCTCCCTGGGGGGGGGGGGGCCGGTGACCTCCCTGGGGGGGGCCGGGGGCCGGTGACCTCCCTGGGGGGGGGGGCCGGTGACCTCCCGGGGGGCGGGGCCGGTGACCTCCCGGGGGGGGGCTGGTGACCTCCCGGGGGGGGGGGGGGGCGGTGACCTCCCGGTGAGGGGGCGGTGACCTCTCGGGGGGGGGGGGGGCTGGTGCCTCCTAGGGGCGGGGCTGGTGACGCGCTGGGAGTGTTAATACATGTATGTGTGTTATAGATGGAGAGGGGAGCGCCGCTAAGCGTGTTAAGACCTCCCCGGGGCTGGTGACCCGTTGGGAGTGGGAGGCAGACGGCAGTAAGTGGACAGCCTACAGCCAGGAGCTGAGTGAGGAGATGACCACCGTCATGACAGCCGGCAGCGAACATGTAAGGCTCAACGTCTCCATCTTATTAAGGCCACACCAAAAAAAAGTTGGATTTGAATGGATTTCACTTTTTTTTTAAATGGTGTAAGCGAGCGAATTTATTTTATTTTTTTATAAAGATTTTTACTTTCATTTTTTTACCCAACCTCCGACAACAGTTCCCAGAGGACCCATAATGGCAAAATTATTTGGTTCATCTGGGGGAATCAATGAAAGAAAGAAAAGGTTAAAAAAAAATTAAATTCTAAGTTTTCCGAAAAATGAGGTGAGCGAAATCCATTGATAATTTCTTTTTCAAAAAAAAATCCATTTCCGAAAATAAGGCGCGTGAAATCCATTGACCATCTTTTTTTTTCGTCTGGTCTAAGGCCAATCACTATTTCAGGTTTCAGGTTACATGGTCTAAAAATCTAGGGTAGGCGACCAGTTTCATGTGTTTTAATTGTTGTATGTGCAGTATTAGAGACCTTTAGCTGATGTGCTTTTTTCTTGTATTAGCCACATAAATAAAAATTCAATGATTGAATGGGAAAATGAAATTTCATCAATCCGAAACAAAAACCTACAAGTCATAAATTGGTTTAAACATTTTCTAAATGTTCAAAAAAATTAGAGTCAGCCTCAAAAATGTATTCTGTCGGTTAAGATACTGGGACACAACATTTTTTTCTTTTGTCTTAAAAGTTAGTTACAAGTTATTTTGTTTACCAGGTGGAGCTGCAGTTACCTAAGGGTGTCCAGATGAAGGTGGTGTTTGGCCGCATGGTGCAGAAGAACAAAGTGACGGGGTGGGAGCGCCGCGTGCGCTGCTGTGTGCAGGACGGTGCCACACAAGGTAGGTATTTAGGCCACTACAAATAAAAAAAAGTTGGTCTATAGACAAGACTCCACCCGCATCATTTCCTCTTTTTTTTTGGTGGCTTTTTCTTTCGTTGTGAAACAGGGAAGATCAGTTTGTAAACATTTTGTAAAATATTTTCCCTCAGAAAAAATCTAAATTCGCCCGCTCCTGCTCTTTTTTTTTAATCGGCCGCCCGCAGACCAACTTTTTTATTTGGTGTGGCCTTAGAGAAGAGTAAACGATGTTCTTCACGTCGAGACTTGGTGGCTTGTACACTAGCAGGGATGCCAAGTATTACGATTTTTTTCATAATTTTATTATTTTTAGGCCTCATTTCATTTAAATCATCTTTAAAGTTTATTTACATTGACCATGTAGTGGCATTGGAATTTATAATATCGACCCTTCAAAGATGCATGTATCATGTATGAACACACTACAGAATATTTTTAATAGAAACCTATCTGTTATTCATGTAAAATGCTATTTTAAATTGGTATGTTATTGTTACGATTTTTGTTACGATTTCAAGCAGAAATTGTTACGGTTTTTGGGTCCAAAAATAGTAACAAATACAATTTTGCGGATGGGGTAACTTGTCATCCATGGGCTAGAATCTACGGTAGTTCAGTTTGAGGTAGAAGAAAATCTATATGTAATGGGGATGGTAATGAAAATATAGGCTATTCCACTCAGGAGGCTGAAACAGTCTGTGTTGCCAAAATGACATCGGCACATCGGCTTTTGCCGATGTAGAATCGTAATGGCCGCTCCTTGATCCTATATAAAAAGCCTCACTGGCAATCTGACTTGCAGCTTCTACGCGAGAATCTACTGGAGGCCATTCTGGGAGTGGGAGGAGGATTGATGTGTTGTTTGCTGCAGACTTCTACAGCTGGGAGTGGCAGGATGAGGGGGGTGCCTGGACCCCCTACTCCCCCCCCCCGGGTGCCTGGACCCCCTACTCCCCCCCCACCCCCCCCGGGTGCCTGGACCCCCTACTCCCCCCCCCCCCCCCCGGGTGCCTGGACCCCCTACTCCCCCCCCCCCCCCCCGGGTGCCTTATGTTGATGTGTTGTTGTTTGTTGCAGACTTCTACGGCTGGGAGTGGCAGGATGAGGGGGGTGCCTGGACCCCCTACTCTGCCCCCGTCACCTTTGACCTTGAGAGGGCGCAGGCGGGGGGCGACGCGACCTTGTCCTTCACTGCGTGTCGTAGAAAGTACACGGTAGATGTGGCCAAGTTAACACAGACCAACGACGACACGGGCGTCGTGCGGACAGTCAGACGACACAAGTCAGGTATGCAGCCATGTTAACCTCATACATCTACATTTTATCTCTGACAATATCCTAACTCTTTACACACTGCATAGACTCAGTACTATGATAATGCAATAAACATTTGTCGTCATGATGCATAAATGCATCCCGACGGAGTAACTTGTTAGTGGTGCATTTAAGCTTTTTTTTTAATTTGCATGAACAAAAACTATGTAACTTTTTCAACAAAAGTAAAGCATGGCTCTTTATATGAGTATACTGTAGTGCCATGTTTCCCCCTCCAGGTGCGGTGCTGCCTGACCCCAGTGTGAAGGTGGAGGTGGTGGCTGCAGGCGGTGCTGATGGTGCCACCACCGGGACCCGGAGCAGCGGCCGCAGCACCGCCGCCAAGAATGGGGCAGCCACCGCTAGCACCGCCAAGAGTGGAGCTACCAAGAGCGCAGCAGTCGCTAAAAGTGGCACCAGTAAGAGCGGTAAAAGCGGCCGCGCCAAGTCTGAGCCTGGCGAACCTGAAGGTAAGGTTACAACATACAGGTCTGGCTGGTAAATAGACTCGTCAAGTTATATACTTACCATACCATCATGTTGAAGCAGCCCCATGCTTATAGACTTTGATTTTCCCCCGGCACTTATACAAGACTGGCACTTGTTTAAGATCAGGCGCTTAAACATGTCGCTATGGTATGTACATGAGAAGATAGTTGACCCATGTAATCAGGTTATTTTTTAAACCCGCAGTTCTTACTGCACGTCCAGTAACAGTCAGTGCAGTTGAGACAGGTACTCAGCTCTATGTATAGGGGCACTGGGCCTTTAAGTCATACGGAGAATCTGTTTCATTTTACATTAGAGCTGAAATAAATGGATGACATATAATAAATTCTGTTTCCAGGAAGCCAAATAAAAAGATTGTTCCCAACTTGTCTCATTTTTTTCCTTGACAAATACTTCTTTTTTTATATATTTAAAACATTTGTAAAGCTGTCTGTCTGTGCATGTTACAGTGAAGACGGTGCTGCTGGGTAAGGGGAAGGCACCCGTGGACCCTGAGTGTCCTAAACAGAGCACCAGCCATGTGTATAGTGAGGGCAACGACATCTACGACGTCATGCTCAACCAGGTACGTAACCATGGTAACAACGTCATGCTCAACCAGGTAGGTGGTGTCACCATGGTAACGTCATGCTCATGATCATGCTCATGGTTACACCATGGTAACAACGTCATGCTCAACCAGGTACATAATGGTGCCATGGCAATGACGTGCATCCATCTTCTTATTGATAGGCACCTCTTAGAATAACTCCAGGTCAGATCCTTATTTCCACAACATCTTTCCTTTCATATCAAATAAAGGTTTTTAATCCGGACAAGAGTATGTGAATATGTTGACAGTAAATTACCGGTTGTTGTTTGTTGTTGCAGACTAACGTTGTTGTTGTTGTTGCAGACTAATGTTGTTGTTGTTTGTTGTTGCAGACAAACGTTGTTGTTGTTGTTGTTTGTTGTTGCAGACAAACGTTGTTGCAGACTAACGTTGTTGTTTGTTGTTGCAGACTAACGTTGTTGTTTGTTGTTGTTTGTTGTTGCAGACTAACGTTGTTGTTGTTGCAGACTAACGTTGTTGTTGTTTGTTATTGTTGCAGACTAACGTTGTTTGTTGTTGTTTGTTGTTGCAGACTAACGTTGTTTGTTGTTGCAGACTAACGTTGTTGTTTGTTGTTGCAGATTAACGTTGTTGTTTGTTGTTGCAGACTAACGTTGTTGTTGTTGCAGACTAACGTTGTTGTTGTTTGTTATTGTTGCAGACTAATGTTGTTGTTTGTTGTTGTTTATTGTAGCAGACTAACGTTGTTGTTTGTTGTTGCAGACTTACGTTGTTGTTGTTGCAGACTAACGTTGTTGTTGTTTGTTATTGTTGCAGACTAATGTTGTTGTTTGTTGTTGTTTATTGTAGCAGACTAACGTTGTTGTTTGTTGTTGCAGACTAACGTTGTTGTTGTTGCAGACTAACGTTGTTGTTGTTTGTTATTGTTGCAGACTAATGTTGTTGTTTGTTGTTGTTTATTGTAGCAGACTAACGTTGTTGTTTGTTGTTGCAGACTAACGTTGTTGTTGTTGTTGTTGCAGACTAACGTTGTTGTTGTTTGTTGTTTCAGACTAACTTGCAGCAGAACAACAACAAGTTCTTCCTGATCCAGTTGCTGCAGGACGACAGCAGGAAGGCCTACAGTGTGTGGCTGCGCTGGGGGCGCGTCGGGCTCAACGGCCAGAACAACCTGGTCTCATGTGGACCCGACCTGGACGAGGCCAAGAAGGTCTTCTGTAAAAAGTAGGTCTTCTGGGATAGGGCGCCTAAGTAGGTCAAGAGAATGCGCGAGATATTCGAAGTAATAAGCGCCGTGGGCGCTTATAAAATTATTATTGTAGTTTTAGTAGTTAAGAGTTTAATTGTCTTAATTTGAGCCTTTGTTCTAGTCTAAAAATGCCCCAAAAAGGGGGGGGCGCTTATTAGGGGAGGACGCTTATTACGTCGAATACGGTAATTATTTTTACGGGTACGCCCATTATCGCTCACAAGCTTCAAGGATGGGCAAAAATGTTGTTCTCTATATATTTCCACTATAAATAAAAGAATTTTGGCCTTTTAGATCTGGGACATATTTAGACTACCCTACATGTAGGTATTTTTAGGTAGAGCCGGGAATAAAATTGCGTCAATGCGTATTTGGGGCATTCTGCGGTATATTCGCGAGACTTTGACAAAAGGCATATTCCGCGTAGTCTGAAAAGTCATATCTTGTGTAGTCACAGACATATATCACTTCTCAGTTTGTGATTTTTTGCAAGAAGTACCATTTTCTGTGCTATATCCATTTAAAATAAAGTCGCCCGGTAAAAACCTGGCAAATCCTATACCTATACTGTGTGTTTTGGCATTATAGTTAGGGCCTGGTCCTTCTGAGGTCCTGAAAGTTTTTTCCCATTCTTTGATGTGGGAAACAAAGAGTCATTAGTAATGTATTAAATTTGAGTAACAAAATATCAAACGAACTATTCAGACCACTTCAGAACAAAACTTATATTTGAGTCATGAATATTGAGCATATGAAACATCTAAAGTAAAAATTAATCGGGTATTTATATACTTACAGGTTTGCAGATAAAACCAAGAACGACTGGTCTGACCGTAAGCGGTTCTCTAAGGTTCCCGGGAAGTACGACTTGCTGCACATAGACTACAGTGTTAAGGTAAGACTAACTTGTCGCACCGCCCTCTGCTAGGCCAGACCCAAAAAAAAGAATTGGTCTACGGATATCCCGCACCATATTTTCGGAATCTTGAGGAGACCGGAAATTTGAACTTCTAAAAGGAAGAGATTTTCCCTCAAAAAAGAATTTCGCCTGTTCCTCTTTATTCAAGGTTGGAATCTGCAGACAAAAAAAATTATTATTTCTTTTGAAAATTTCAAAAAATCGCCCTACCACACCTATTTTTTTTTAACAAAATCCGTAGACCAACTTTTTTATTTGGTGGGGCCCAGAGCCTGTTTCCTGCTGTATCTGGGAGTGGACCTCCCCTGAGGTCTCTAAGTAACCAAAATATAGAGCACCAGGTCACAAAGGCGTAACCCTTCATCCTATAGACAAATTTCTTGAAAAGTCGCTGAAATTATCCCTCGGTGAAAAGCTACCTTGAGAATGAGAACTTGTGGTTGCTGAGACAGGTAGAGACACAGAGACTCGTGGTTACATGTAACTTGTGGTTGCTGAGACAGGTAGAGACACAAAGACCCGTGGTTACATGTAACTTGTGGTTGCTAAGACAGGTAGAGACACAAAGACCCGTGGTTACATGTAACTTGTGGTTGCTGAGACAGGTAGAGACACAAAGACCCGTGGTTACATGTAGCTTGTGGTTGCTAAGACAGGTAGAGACACAAAGACCCGTGGTTACATGTAACTTGTGGTTGCTAAGACAGGTAGAGACACAGAGACCCGTGGTTACATGTAACTTGTGGTTGCTGAGACAGGTAGAGACACAAAGACCCGTGATTACATGTAACTTGTGGTTGCTTAGACAGGTAGAGACCCGTGGTTACATGTAACTTGTGGTTGCTGAGACAGGTAGAGACACAAAGACCCGTGGTTACATGTAACTTGTGGTTGCTGAGACAGGTAGAGACACAGAGACCCGTGATTACATGTAACTTGTGGTTGCTGAGACAGGTAGAGACACAAAGACCCGTGGTTACATGTAACTTGTGGTTGCTGAGACAGGTAGAGACACAAAGACCCGTGATTACATGTAACTTGTGGTTGCTGAGACAGGTAGAGACACAAAGACCCGTGATTACATGTAACTTGTGGTAGCTAAGACAGGTAGAGACACAAAGACCCGTGGTTACATGTAACTTGTGGTAGCTAAGACAGGTAGAGACACAAAGACCCGTGGTTACATGTAACTTGTGGTTGCTGAGACAGGTAGAGACCCGTGGTTACCTGTGGGCCTCGCTGCAACCAGCATACAGCAAGTTTAACAGCCATCAGCATTTCCAGGACTGCCACTGTCAGGAAAAATGTCAGGAAAAAAATGTTCATTCCAGGTCAGGGAATTATCAAGGAATTTCAGTTATTTTGGCAAAATGTCAGGGAAAATGAGATTTTCTGAAAATGCGATACACAAAATCCCTGTTGTTAAATAATGGCGGCTTGCTACATTGGGTTTATGTCGCGATTGTCGGGGAAATTTGATATAAAGTCAAGGAATTCAAAACTACCTTGTCAGTGGCAACCCTGTTGAGAACTTGTGGTTGATAAGACAGATGAAAACACACAAAAAACCTTGGTACGGCCGTAAGCATGTCACATCAATTTATATCCTTGAGGCTTGTTTCATATACTGTAAACGTATATATTTTCGCGCTGTACATATTTTCGCGGATTTTAAAGTCCGCGAAAATATGTACAGAGCGAAAATTTATCATATATAGCCCTATAACTACCATGTTTCAAAATCCGCAAATTTAAATCCCAGCGAAATTGTTTTTTTTTAGCAAATCCGCGAAAATTTATACCAGCGAAAATAAATACATTTACAGTATAAAAATGTTATATTATATTCAATGTACAATGGTTTACTGCAGCTTGATTGTAATTTCACAGTGTTTAACGGCCTCTGATTAAATCATTACTGGACAGTTTTAGAAAATCTTAGTCATACTTTAAGGACTTACAGCTTAAATCAAGGACTTAATACCTAAACAAGGATTCAGTTTAACTCACTCACAGTTCAACTCAAGGACTTAATTCAGTCAAGGAATTTCATGAACTTAGATCAAGGTCTTAACTCAATGGCTCTTTCGTAAACTAAGTCTATTCAAGGACCTTATGCTTAACTCAAGGACCCAAGGACCCTAGGCCTAAATCAATAGCCTAGGCTTGACTCAATGACCTTAGGCTTAACTCCAGATCCTAGGCTTAGCCAAATGCTGTGATGCTTTTGTTTAAAGACCTCAAGCGTAGTTCAAGGCTCCTAGGTTTAACATAACATTTATGAACCTAACATAGCACCAAGACCTAAGACTTTGATAATGCCGTTAGGCTCAAATCAAGGATACTAAGCCTAACTCAAGAGCTGTAGATTCAGCCGACAGCGCCTCTTCTCCAGCTACCAACCTCGACCTAACACAAGGGCCCTGCAGTTTGCGTACGGACATGCTATATGGACCTCATCATTACATCTGTATTTCGTCTGAATGGATACTTACCCTAAAAGCCCACCTTTAAGCCGAACTCGCGTATTAGCCGCACCTTGACTTTGGGCAGACCCTATAAGCCGCAGTGGCGATCTGATAGTGGTCACTTTAGTATTGTACCATAGTAGCAAAGACCTGTGTATAAGCCACACCCCAATTTTAGGGCACCGGCGATCTGACTTGGTACTAGCCGTGGCTTCTACGCGAGGTTTTGCGGTACTGATTTGATATAAAACATGTACTAACGTAGCACCTAAGGAGACATAACACACGTTGGACGTGAACAGTGTGTCAAGTATGTTTCCTGCCAAAGCTGTAGATCTGGCTGTAATTAGACATACCAGTACTTGGTGTTTTAATCAATTACAGTAGTGCCATCTGAAGTTACAGTAGTGCCATCTGAAATTACAGTAGTGCCATCTGAAATTACAGTAGTGCCATCTGAAGTTAAAAGATGAGCGCAGTATAAGCAGTTTGTAGATTGCTAACTAGGCGGCGCTACTGTCTATGGCACAGGGAAAAGTTGATGATGGTCTGGCTCTGCCGTACCTTATAGTATATACAGACACCTACTACAAGTAAATGGGAATGACAACAGCAGATCTATGCAGATGTATTTGTAAATGGTGGCTAACTCTACTAGCTAAGGATGCACGATAACCCCACGGAGCGTGCCCTCTTCACGGACCCTGTTTTAACCCCACGGAGCGTGCCCTCTTCACGGACCCTGTTTTAACCCCACGGAGCATGCCCTCTTCACAGACCCTGTTTTAACCCCACGGAGCGTGCCCTCTTCACAGACCCTGTTTTAACCCCACGGAGCGTGCCCTCTTCACGGACCCTGTTTTAACCCCACGGAGCGTGCCCTCTTCACGGACCCTGTTTTAACCCCACGGTGCGTGCCCTCTTCACGGACCCTGTTTTAACCCCGCGGTGCGTGCCCTCTTCACGGACCCTGTTTTAACCCCACGGAGCGTGCCCTCTTCACGGACACTGTTTTAACACCTAGCACCTAAGGAAGCATGGCAGTAACACAAGTTGGATAACAGCCACAAACCGGTAACAACACCTCAACCCGCTGTGTCTCATCTCCCATAGAGGGCAGCACCTTGTACCCGCAGTCAGACCAGGAAGCAGCAGCTGCAGCAACAACAGGTGCCAACCCGTCCACAGCGCAGGTACACACGCAGCACCACACGACACCCCCTAGGTCACCTCCAGGGTCATCTCAAAGGTCACACCGACATCCAAGGTCGCCTCCAAGGTCACAAGGACCTCCAAGGTCACCTCCAGGTTCACAAGGACCTTCAAGGTCACCTCCAGGGTCACAAGGACCTCCAAGGTCACAAGGATCTCCAAGGTCACCTCCAGGGTCACAAGGACCTCCAAGGTCACCTCCAGGGTCACAAGGACCTTCAAGGTCACAAGGACCTTCAAGGTCACCTCCAGGTTCACAAGGACCTCCAAGGTCACCTCCAGGGTCACAAGGACCTTCAAGGTCACAAACACCTCCAAGGTCACAAGGACCCCCAAGGTCACAAGCACCTCCAAGGTCACAAGGACACTCCACCAGAAGCGGCTCAGCCTGTTGCACACACTGTGTATGGTGGGGAGAGTCGTGTCCCGACTCAAGATGACAACTCAAACACTGGTGTGGACAACTGTACTGACCACACCGGTGCTCACATCGATGACCATGATGTCAGCTCTGTTAGTGATGATGACAGCATTGTGGCTGATGTCAATGACCCGAGGGCCAATGTTGCTCGCACCGTTCTTGTCGGCAATAATGGCGTCCCCTTTGTCATTGAGTTCCCTAACCGCATTGTCGTTAACAACCGTGCTGTCGTTGCCAACGACAACGCCCCTGTTGTTGCCAATGACAACGCCCCTGTTGATGACAGTGCCATTGTTGACAATGCCGCTGTTGGTGATGACAGTTCTGCGTATGATGACAACTCAGTTAGCGGTGGCGAGAGGGAGGATGACTCAGCACCGACCCCTAACCCCCCTGCTGTAGACGTGACGAGCACGGCGGCCGTCATGGAGATGTTACAGACCTACCAGCAGACGGTGGCAGACCTGGAGACGGCCATGTTGCAGACCTGCAGCTCCATCATGGACCTGTTCACTCTCACAGCACAACTCAGACGGCTCATCCTGCAGTATGCTGTAACCCTGGTACAGGAGGCGACTCATGAGGACTGATTTATTGACTTTGGGACCTTGTTCCCAAAGTCATTTACACCACAGAGGGATAGTTGGTGAAAATGACAAGAAAATACTAGCATAGGTCCCCGTGTTCATTGTTAGGTAAAGCCCTAGTTGGCCCTTCATCCTTGCCCAGTCCTGGTCTCCCCATGTGTCCTTACAGGTGTGTGTGATACTAATTTAACCTAGATCTGGTTTTCAGTTACTGCATGTAGAACCAGTATACTTTGTGGTAAAGCCTAGATACCCAGTTCACAGCCAATGCCCATATTCTGAGTTCTTGAATGTGCCTATCAATGCCAACGATAGGTACCAACCTAATAACCATCGACTCCTATGTCATGCCAAGCTGTCAATGTCAATGGTAATCCCCATACTATGTACATGCAGGACCTATACTAGAAGTTAAGTGGTCTCCTTATGTAGAGACGAGACTGAGGATAGCCTCATTGCGAAGTGATTACTGTATTCGACGTAATAAGCGCACAGTGCGCTTAAAAAATTATTATAGACACATTTTAGTACTTAAGAGTTTAATTGGGGTCAAAAATTGAGATATTTTTGGTTATTTGTAGTGTAAAAATCGGCCAAAAACGGGGGGTGTGCGCTTATCAGGGGGTGTGCGCTTACGTCGAATACGGTAATCAACCTAACCTTTGACGAGTTGATTTTTATTTCCTAGTTTGCCTTAGTGTGGAGCACATCTCATTCTGACATGTACCGGTACTGTACTGAAGTTCCTGTTAGTCACACATCTTTCAGTTCACCTTTCAGTTTTTCCTATATCTCAGAGATGTTTTATTTTGTATGTTGATGAAGGGAGGAATCACGACTGCGAGGCGATAAGTTTGAGTTGATGTGCCTTTTATTACTTACTTTACACCGTTTTGGAACAAAAGTTATTTTGTATGTTGAAATTTCCAGATTCCACAGTCAACTTTGATCCATGATGTTGGCTGAAAAAAATAATGGGCCATGTTTTGAGTTGTGTAAAGTCTCTGTATTATCTTTGTAACACAAGAGATAAATAGACAGAGCTGCACATCTTGGCATGACATAGGAGTTAATGGTTATTAGGGTGGTACCTATCCTTGCCATTGACAACCACATTCAAGAACTCAAAGTCTTTAGTAAAGTGACTGAGTCAATGGTTACTGCACGAGAGCTGACTGCCCCGTACTGCACGCTGGCCGTAGGCCTAGTGCAGTACGGGGCAGTCAGCTCAAGTGCAGTAATCGTTGACGAGGGCACTTTTGAGTGACGCTCTGTATTTATATCAGGGTATATTGATGTAAAATAGATATGTAGTCTATGTTTCTTTACTTCCGCGGCGTTTGTTTACCTCCGTCGGCCGCCATTTTGAATCCTGTACATGTCACGTGACCTTCGGTAGCCTAGAAACGCTATGGCGACCCCTAGCAGCGTGAAATACAGCCACAGCGTGAAATACGGCCGAGGGTTATTTCACGCTTCACTCGCATACGGCACGCCCATAGGTTTAACCTTGATAGATCGTATTTACCATGAAATAACAAATATTATTGCAGTATTAGAATTGTAAGTATAACTATGTTACCTGACTATGTTGATTTGATTTATATCTTGTTGTACCAGGGAAGCCTTAGGAAAATGGACCTTATGATCGAAGGACATGGGACATAATAGTTTCCTTCAGCTAGTTTGACCTAAGAGGAGAAAAAGTCTTGAAAGAAAGAAATTAAAAAGGTCGTAATAAAAAAAAAAGTTGAACCCATGAAAGGGGCTTTAGTTTGTTATAGAAAGGCTTTAATCAAGAGAAAGCTACTCCTTTGTTTGTTTAGACAAAGTTCTACTTCAGTAAAGATAATGATGCTATGAATCTGATAAGTTAAATCGAAGAAAGGGTCATTAGTTTGTTCCAGTTAGATAAACCCAAGAAAAGGTCGTTAGTTTGTACCAGTATAACCCAAGGAAAGGGCCTCAGTTAAACCTAAGAAAAGGGCCCTTGTTTGTACCTGCAATTTAACCCAAAAATGGGTCTTAGTTTGTAAACCATTTAAACCCAAGAAAAGGGCATTGTTAAGGATAAATCCAAGAAAGGACCTTCGATGGTTCTTTGAAGCCCACGAAAATGCCCATTTTTCATTTGTTGTAACAAAATTCTACTCATTAGCGCAGTAGAATGTTGTGAATATGACTTAGGTTAGTTAAACCCAAAAAAGGCCATAGTTTGTGAGGATTTAACTAAAAAAGTGCCTCAGTTTGTACCAGAAACCCATGTAAAGGGCATTAGTTTGTACCAGTTAAACCCATGTAAAGGGCATTAGTTTGTGCAGGTAAACCCATGTAAAGGGCATTAGTTTGTACCAGTTAAACCCATGTAAAGGGCATTAGTTTGTGCAGGTAAACCCATGTAAAGGGCATTAGTTTGTACCAGTTAAACCCATGTAAAGGGCATTAGTTTGTGCAGGTAAACCCATGTAAAGGGCATTAGTTTGTACCAGTTAAACCCATGTAAAGGGCCTTAGTTTGTACCAGTTAAACCCATGTAAAGGGCCTTAGTTTGTGCAGGTAAACCGAGGAAAAGGGCTTTACCCAGTAGTTTGTACCAGTTGAAATCAAGAAAAGAGCCTTACGTTGGACCAGTTAAATCCATAAAAAGAGCCTTAGTTTGTATAATGGCCAAATCTGAGTAAAGGGCCTTAATTCTTAATACTGGGTAGTTTAGCGCAAAGGACGCTAGTTTGTAACAGATAAATGTTTGATTATTTTTCCTTTTACGGAAATGAATAGAATCTTGTAATAGATGTCATTCAGATTATGGTAGTCAAACACTACTATGAAACCATTCAATGGTGCTTAAGCCTATTGTTTTGAAGGAACCATTTTACAGTTGTGCCATTTGTCGTTTTTATTTTCTCATCTGTATTTGATAAGTGACAATACAGCATAGGCTGGTTAACAGAATACACAGCTCATCCACATTGTCGCTGACCTGAGGTTTTCTCAGAATGCTTTGTTACAATGTTAGATATTTGTGTAAGTAGACTAGTGGTCAGTAAATGTAGCATTAGGTGTGTTTACACCACAGGTTATAACAAGACCTCAGCTTGGTGAGTGAGGTGGCTATATAGAGTATCACATGAAGGTGTGCAACTAAAAGTCCACAGCTATCCTCGGATGTGACACTATACTCTACATACCAGTAGTGTTCACAGCATGCACTAGATGGTGCTGATGCATACCCTGTTGTGGAATTACTGGTATGTAGAGTCTATTGTAGAGTCTATTGTCACATCCAAGGATAGCTGTGGACTTTTAGTTGCTCACCTTCCTGGTATGTTACTCTATATGGCCTCCTCACTCACCAAGCTGAGG
This sequence comes from Harmothoe impar, assembly GCA_947462335.1. Lineage (NCBI taxonomy): Eukaryota > Metazoa > Annelida > Polychaeta > Phyllodocida > Polynoidae > Harmothoe > Harmothoe impar. Next base: position 81,426,130 of record OX381711.1, read on the forward strand.
TCTTGTTAAAACCTGTGGTTTACGCCATACGTTAAGGTGATATACGGTACTCCATCGTACACTCTACTTACCCGACTTGTTAAACAGGTCGACACTTTGTTGTTTCTAAGCTGTTCCCGTTATCATCTCATATGTTATTTTGGACAAAGCTGAGACCTTTAAACAAAAAAATCAAGAGGGGAAAAAAATGATGTTGTTGGATTTGTTGTCAAAGGCCATGTTCTACTGTTGCTTAGATTTTGAGTAATAAATTGAATTATTTTCAATTGTTGCAATTTATTGAAATAAATATCAGCCCCCTTGATATCAGCCTCGCCCCAAATAAGTATTTTACATGAATTAATACCCGCCCCCCCCTTGAAAAAGGACCCATCTCCCCGGGATATAAGATGCCTACCCTCAATCTATCAGGAGATATTGACGCTAGACGTCTCCACCCGTGGGACTGAATTCTATCTCTGTAGGCTTCAGCTCTCCATCACTCTCCAGTATACACCGGTGGATAATGGCTGCCAGTATTATCTAGTCTGTACCAAACATCTGCTGGAGAGTGAAGGCTACGTTGGAGATTTGAGGAGGGCAGAGACGACTCTGCAGATTGGCCTACCCTCATTACACGTATCATACCCGGCATGGGTGTAATGCACAGACTAATACAGAGATTGATTTACACCAAATCACCGGAGCGGGTTTGCACAATGATCTAGACGCTAAGAACTAACGCTTAATGCTGTTTGCACTATTGGGACAATAAGAATGTAGAGACCCTATGTTTAACCCATAAGGACTACACACTGAGTCTCAGGGCGGATAAGGATTAACTAGAACTATAGACCAATACAGTAAGGAAAGGGTGATTTTTCAGAAAAGTTGTTGATAAAGTTTTTGAACATTTCTGAAGTGTGCCTGACAAATATAAATATAACCTCAAAATCCTGGAATATAATATATATATTTGATAGATAAGTGTCCTGTGAATCCCCTGATATGGGATGTTCGTAAACATAGCCATTACAGATAAGATTATGAGGATTCTGCTAAAACCAGCGTAAATACAACTTTATCATGGAAAAGTGAGCCTTTCTTGCTGCATTGATCTATAAGGCTGCATGGCTGACCACCACACGACCTGTATGTCGCTCATCTCAACACGCTCTGTTCCATCTATCTCAGTGCAAGACCGCTGTGCCGTCACGCAGCCAGAGCCAGGTTTGTGACAAGACCGCTCTACCGTCACGCACCCGGAGCCAGGTTTGTGACAAGACCGCTCTACCGTCACGCACCCGGAGCCAGGTTCCAAGGAAGGCCATGGTACCCCCGTGCAACAAAACCACTGTATCATCATGCTCCCACAGCCAGGTTCGTGACAAGACCACGGTTACGTCACACTCCCACAGCCAGGTTCGTGACAAGACCACGGTTACGTCACGCTCCCATGGCCAGGTTCGTGACAAGACCGCCGTACTGTCACGCTCTCACAGCCAGGTTCGTGACAGGACCACGGTTACGTCACGCTCCCACAGCCAGGTTCGTGACAAGACCACGGTTACGTCACGCTCCCATGGCCAGGTTTGTGACAAGACCGCCGTACTGTCACGCTCTCACAGCCAGGTTCGTGACAGGACCACTGTATCGTCACGCATCCACAGCCAGGCTCGTGAGAAGACAACGGTACCGTCACGCTCCCACGGCCAGGTTCGTGACAAGACCACTGTATCGTCACGCACCCAAAGCCAGGCTCGTGACAAGACAACGGTACCGTCACGCTCCCATGGCCAGGTTCGTGACAGGACCACTGTACCGTCACACTCCCACGGCCAGGTCCGTAACAAGACCACTGTACCGTCATGCACCCGGAGCCAGGTTCGTGACAAGACCGCTGTACCGTCACACTCCCACGACCAGGTTCGTGACAAGACTGCGGTACCGTCATGCACCCACAGCCAGGTTCGTGACAAGACCACCGCACCGTCACCCTCCCAGAGCCAGGTTTGTGACAAGACTGCAATACCGTCACGCTCCCAGAGCCAGGTTCGTGACAAGACCACTGTTTCGTCATGCTCCAACAGCCAGGCTCGTGACAAGACCGCTGTACTGTCATGCTCCCAGAGCCAGGTTCGTGACAAGACCGCTGTACTGTCACGCTCCCAGAGCCAGGTTCGTGACAAGACCGCTGTACCGTCACACACCCACGGCCAGGTTCGTGACAAGACCATGGTACCGTCATGCTCCCACAGCCAGGCTCGTGACAAGACCACTATACCGTCATGCTCCAACAGCCAGGCTCGTGACAAGACCGCTGTACTGTCACGCTCCCAGAGCCAGGTTCGTGACAAGACCACCGTACCGTCACACTCCCACGGCCAGGTCCGTAACAAGACCACCGTACCGTCACACACCCACGGCCAGGTTTGTGGCAGGACCGCTGTACCGTCACGCACCCACAGCCAGGCTCGTAACAAGACCACCGTACCGTCACAAAACCGGAGACAAGTTTGTGACAAGACCACTGTACCGTCACGCTCCCAGAGCCAGGTTCGTGACAAGACCGCCGTACCGTCACGCTCCCACGGCCAGGTTCGTGACAAGACCGCTGTACCGTCACGCACCCACTGCCAGGGTCGTGACAAGACTACGGTACCACTTAACACCAAGACCACTGTACGGTCACGCACTGACAGGTTTAGCCGTGAGGTGCTGCGGGAGGTGGGAGGTGGTCGGCTGTGTGTCAAACAGACACTGGAGGCTGATGTCTCACGGCGGCAGGAACCTGCGTGTCACATGGACGACAACACGTCACTGCGTACACGTCAGCGCTGTACGGAGGGAAGGCTGACAAGTACCTGCAGTCAGTCTACTGAGACAACCTCAGACGATACCAGGTCTACTGAGACAACCTCAGACGATACCAGCTCTGATTACACAACCTCAGAGCAGTCGAGTTTTGATGAGACGACCTCACAAGAGTATAGTTATGATGACACAGCCTTCACAGAGGAGTATAGGTATGATGAGACAACCTCAGAGAATACCAGTTCTGATGAGACAACTTTAGAGGAACCTAGTTCTGATAAGACAACCTCACAAGAGTATAGTTGTGATGAGACAACCTCACAAGAGTATAGTTATGATGAGACAACCTCACAAGAGTATAGTTGTGATGAGACAACCTCACAAGAGTATAGTTGTGATGAGACAACCTCACAAGAGTATAGGTTTGATGAAACAACCTACTCAGAAGAGTCTAATTTTGATCAAGCAACCTCAGAAGAGTCTAGTTGTAATGAGACGTCCTTGGCGATGCTGGATGCTGAGGACGACGACCTTATTCTGTTGTCGTTATTGAAGGCCATAAGGCGGAGGTAGAAGGAGGGATGTACCGTTAGTGTCCCTGAGACTCTATACTCCCGAGTCAATGCCACCATAGCCTCACAGTCAAGCTAAGTCTCACCATAAAATGCTGTCGTAATTTTTTCGCCAGTTGTAACTATACATACCCACATCTAAGTTAGCCTAAATAGGCCCCAGATCTGAAATTTTCCGTGTTAGTTGAGATATATGGAGACGAAAGTTTTCGACCATTCTTCAGACCTGCGGCCGATAATGGGGGGAGCCCACAAGAGCCCGGAAGTTGGTGATCACGTGACGAGACTTAGCCGCCTTATAGCCCTCTGAGGATGGCATGGAAAACTAGTATTTTATGACAGAAAACTTTACTTAGATACTTCATTTGGTGGTCATGGTAGGTTATGGTGAGGGCCCTTTAATGTCCTCAATGACCTTTAGTCTCGTCCTTCAGTGAAGCTCCTGTAATGTCCTTCATGTGTTCATGTGTAGCTCCATGTTTGTCATTTATACCCAGGTAAGGGCTTTAGCCCAAGGTCAGAAAGGGCCAAAGTCATGAAGATCCTTAGTCTGCAACGTTTTTGCCCAAGGATTGTTAGTTTGTAACAATTTAGCCCAAGGTCAGAAAGGGCCTTAGTTTGAAATGTGTTAGCCCAATGCTATAAAGGGCCTTAGGTTGTTACAGTTTAGCCTAAGGTCAGAAAGGGCCTTTGTTTGCAAAGGGTTTAGCCCAATGTCATAAAAAGCCTTAGTTTGTAACAATTTAGCCGAAGGTCATAAAGGGCCTTAGTGTGTTACAGTTTAGCCCATTGTCAGAAAGGGCCTTAGTGTGTAATAGTTTGGCCCAAAGTCAGAAAGGGCCTTGGTCTGTTACGGCTTAGTCATTAGGCTTACTGTAATAGTCTCAAGACTTTAATTAAGCTTGCCTTACATTTCTAAAGTCAGGAAAACGCTCAAGGCTTGTAATTAAAAGTTAAGCTCTTAAAATAGACCATTGCTTTCCAAATGCTATGTAGGTCATTAAATCTATGTCATGCCCAACGGTCACATCACATGTACCGTTGTACATTGTAGTATTTGTTGTAATTCACTTGATTTGATAAATGCCATGTCTCTGTTATTGCCCAAAGTAATCTGTTAAAGTGCCACCTAGTAGATACTACAGATGGATTAGGGATGTCATCGATACCCCAAGAATTGATACACCGACATTTCTAAGATTGCGATTATCGCATCGATAAAAGCGTTATATCGATACACAATTTGTATCACAAATTGTCCCTTTATTTCTCTTTTTAAAACTAATTATTTAGAACTTACTTTTTATTCAAATTTTAAATGATGATCTTTTAGCTACCTGGTGTCCATCTTAGCAGACTCAAGTATAATGCATAAAATAAGCAGATGAAGATCCCCTTTTTCTAAGCAGATATTAACTGTTTTTCTAATATCGAAATAAATCGAAAAATCGACACTAAAATAGTGATAATCGAAATCGGAATAAATTTGATGTCAATGACATTCCTAAGATGGATACACTTTGTTTTCAGGTTTTGTGTTCTTGTGATATCAAATGCTGTTGTATTATTATGTTATAAGACAGATGCCTCGTACTTTTATACTGTTAATGTTTCACAGAATAAGAATACTCTTTTTTTTTGTTTTTGATGTTTCAAGGAATAAAAAGAAACACAGTTTCTCCAAGTGTTGCATTTAGTTATTATATATGAAGCTCTACGCTCTCCTTCCCCAGAGTACTAAAAATGATTGATATTTGATGTATTTTAATAATTATTTGTATAATTTGTATTTATTGCATGCAGGAGGAAGACAAGGAGGTAAATGCTGGTTTTACTCTCCCCTGTGTCTCAGTGTGTGTGCGTTAAGCTATGTCTGTGTGTGCGTTAAGGGTCACCCATGTACACATTTCACTCCTGGTAATCTAGACCATATTATTGTCTACTGCTCCGGGCTATGGCTGGAGCGAGGGACCATTACAGACCAACATCAGCATGGCCACTCATTGGTGCAATTTTCCCCAATATTTGGTGCCATTATGACGTCATTTAACAAACGTATGGTGCCCGGGGTATCATGGGTAAACTAAGACCGTAAAGTTTCTCCGAGCTGTAATGGTCTCTGGCCCCAGCCAGATTATCGAGAGGGGCCGCTCATATGGTTTACCTGGTAATCTGTCAAACGCACCCACAAAATCCACCCACTCACAGAATAAAACCAACATTCTATAGAAACAGTTTAAACATGTATGATATTGTTGCAGCTGTACGTATTGTGATAGAGATACTTGTGAAATAGACGATAGTCATAGCGTCATCATGTAGATCATTTTCTTATAAGCACAAGCGTTTTAAAAAACCATTATCAAATCTAACCAACCCAGTATTTGTGTTAATGCGAACCATTAGGAAGAAACGAAGGTACAGTTATACCTCTTCGTTGCTGTGTGTGCTATGACCACCTCCAATGACTTCCATAAATTCCCACATAAACCCGCATCACACATAACCCCAACCCAGACACATTCAATAACCCACACTGAAGGTTTGGTTTGCATAAAACCGGCGAGCAATGACATTCCTAGAGAAGGAAGTGTCCATATATTAAAAAGAATTTTTTTTCGCCTCCACGCTAAATTTCACACACCCCTGTAATAAATTACTGAACGCTCCCTAACGCGGCCTCTTCCCACATACTAAGGACTTTACATATGACATGTATACATATTGTGCTCACAAACTGCTGTCATGTCTCTGTACCTTACTGTGCCTCTACATGGGTAAAATATGACACGCCGACACGGCACTTTTAAAATCTGACACGGGCGACACGGCACTTTTAAAATTTGACAGACACAAAGATTTAGAGTAGTTTCTATGAGATAAAAATCGACACGGCGACACGGCACCTTAGCTAAAAATCGACACGGTGACACAATCAGAAATCTGAGTACCCATGTAAAGTCACCTTGCTCCCTTTCCTGAAGTCACTGGTACTAAACACACTCAGCCTACACAATGTGAGTGTTTCACCCATCCTTTGGCTGTTATCTATATCAGACTTTCTGCTATTTCCTCTGTTCTACCATATGAACAAATCTACTGCTTTTGCTTGGAAAATGTAAGCTGGAATTTCAAATATTAAAAAAAAAGATTGATTCATAGATTGGGGTCCGGAAACACCAAGGCATTGCCGTAGGGCATGATGCTTCAACTTGCCAGGGCTGCAGTAATGCATCATGCTAACACACAGCATGATTAATTAATTAAAGCACTATGCCGCCCTTAAAGTCTCAAGGGGATTTCAGTTTTATATTTATTGTAATGCCTGAATTCGGAGGAAATGTTTTTCAAAATTTCACAGCCCTGTTTAAATATAAAGACACTGCGTAAGTCTAATTCTGTAAAACCGGGTCAGTTTAATGATGAATAAAGAAACAATACCATGTTGCTTGTGTGACCAGGAGGAGAAGAAGGTGGCCAAACAGAAGTCAGTCAACGTGCCGGACTCTACACTGGACAAGCGGCTACAGACCCTGATACAACTCATCTGTGACATCAACACCATGCAGGACGCCATCATAGAGATGCAGTATGACGCCAAGAAGATGCCCCTCGGTAGGTGACCTTGACCTATATAGACAGGACCTTGTAGAGATGCAGTATGACGCCAAGAAGATGCCGCTAGGTAGGTGACCTTGACCCATATAGACATGACCTTGTAGAGATGCAGTATGACGCCAAGAAGATGCCCCTAGGTAGGTGACCTTGACCTATATAGACATGACCTTGTAGAGATGCAGTATGACGCCAAGAAGATGCCCCTAGGTAGGTGACCTTGACCTATATAGACAGGACCTTGTAGAGATGCAGTATGACGCCAAGAAGATGCCGCTAGGTAGGTGACCTTGACCCATATAGACATGACCTTGTAGAGATGCAGAACAACGCCAAGAAGATGCTGCTAGGTAGGTGACCTTGACCTATATAGACATGACCTTGTAGAGATGCAGTACGACGCCAAGAAGATGCCCCTAGGTAGGTGACCTTTACCTATATAGACATGACCTTGTAGAGATGCAGTACGACGCCAAGAAGATGCCCCTAGGTAGGTGACCTTGACCTATATAGACATGACCTTGTAGAGATGCAGTACGACGCCAAGAAGATGCCCCTAGGTAGGTGACCTTGACCCATATAGACATGACCTTGTAGGGATGCAGTACGACGCAAAGAAGATGCCCCTAGGTAGGTGACCTTGACCTATATAGACATGACCTTGTAGGGATGCAGTACGACGCCAAGAAGATGCCCCTAGGTAGGTGACCTTGACCTATATAGACATGACCTTGTAGAGATGCAGTACGACGCCAAGAAGATGCCCCTAGGTAGGTGACCTTGACCTATATAGACATGACCTTGTAGAGATGCAGTACGACGCCAAGAATATGCCCCTAGGTAGGTGACCTTTACCTATATAGACATGACCTTGTAGAGATGCAGTACAACGCCAAGAAGATGCCCCTAGGTAGGTGACCTTGACCTATATAGACAGGACCTTGTAGAGATGCAGTACAACGCCAAGAAGATGCCCCTAGGTAGGTGACCTTAACCTATATAGACATGACCTTGTAGGGATGCAGTACGACGCCAAGAAGATGCCCCTAGGTAGGTGACCTTGGCCTATATAGACATGACCTTGTAGAGATGCAGTACTTTGGCAGGAAGATGCCCCTAGGTAGGTGACCTTGACCTATATAGACATGACCTTGTAGAGATGCAGTACGGCAGGAAGATGCTGCTAGGTATGACTTATATAGGCATGGCCTTATAGATATGCAGTAGGTGACCTTGATCAATATAGACATGACCTTGGCTTCTGTTAGCATGACCTCATGGTAAGGCACTTTGGTCCGTTTAGTATATGACTTTGTCGCCAGTAAGGATGCCCTTTTGTAGATATTGGACTGCAGGATAGAGTAGAGAGTACTGACATTGTCTTGTGTTGCAGGTAAGCTGACGGGAACCCAGATTAAGGCGGGTTACGCTGCGTTAAAGATCGTAGACCGGTGTATCAGCAACAACGACATGGGCAGCAAACTGCTGCACGCCTGTAACGACTTCTACACACGCATCCCGCACTGCTTCGGGTGAGTACCGATTTATACACACACACATACCGCACTACACACGCATCCCGCACTACACACGCATACTGCACTACACACGCATACCGCACTACACACCCATACCGCACTACACACCCATACCGCACTACACACCCATACCGCACTACACTACACACGCATACCACACTACACACGCATGCCACACTACACACACATACCGCACTGCTTCTACACACGCAAACTGCACTACACACCCATACCGCACTACACTACACACCCATACCGCACTACACACGCATACCGCACTACACACACATACCGCACTACACACCCATACCACACTACACACCCATACCGCACTACACACCCATACCGCACTACACTACACACCCAGACCGCACTACACACGCATACCACACTACACACCCATACCGCACTACACTACACACGCAAACCGCACTACACACCCATACCGCACTACACACCCATACCGCACTACACTACACACCCATACCGCACTACACACGCATACCACACTACACACCCATACCGCACTACACTACACACGCAAACCGCACTACACACCCATACCGCACTACACACCCATACCACACTACACACCCATACCGCACTACACTACACACGCAAACCGCACTACACACCCATACCGCACTACACACCCATACCGCACTACACACGCATACCGCACTACACACCCATACCGCACTACACACCCATACCGCACTACACACCCATACCGCACTACACACCCATACCACACTACACACCCATACCGCACTACACTACACACGCATACCACACTACACACACATACCGCACTACACACCCATACCGCACTACACACCCATACCGCACTACACACCCATACCGCACTACACACACATACCGCACTACACACGCATATCACACTACACACCCATACCGCACTACACACCCATACCGCACTACACTACACACGCATACCACACTACACACACATACCGCACTACACACCCATACCGCACTACACACACATACCGCACTACACACCCATACCGCACTACACACACATACCGCACTACACACGCATATCACACTACACACCCATACCGCACTACACACCCATACCGCACTACACTACACACGCATACCACACTACACACACATACCGCACTACACACGCATATCACACTACACACCCATACCACACTACACACCCATACCGCACTACACACACATACCGCACTACACACCCATACCGCACTACACACCCATACCGCACTACACACCCATACCGCACTACACTACACACCCATACCGCACTACACACACATACCGCACTACACACCCATACCGCACTACACACCCATACCACACTACACACCCATACCACACTACACACACATACCGCACTACACACCCATACCACACTACACACACATACCGCACTACACTACACACCCATACCGCACTACACACACATACCGCACTACACACCCATACCACACTACACACACATACCGCACTACACTACACACCCATACCGCACTACACACACATACCGCACTACACACCCATACCACACTACACACACATACCGCACTACACACCCATACCACACTACACACACATACCGCACTACACACCCATACCACACTACACACACATACCGCACTACACTACACACCCATACCGCACTACACACACATACCGCACTACACACCCATACCACACTACACACACATACCGCACTACACTACACACCCATACCGCACTACACACACATACCGCACTACACACCCATACCACACTACACACACATACCGCACTACACTACACACCCATACCGCACTACACACACATACCGCACTACACACCCATACCACACTACACACACATACCGCACTACACACCCATACCACACTACACACACATACCGCACTACACACCCATACCACACTACACACACATACCACACTACACTACACACCCATACCGCACTACACACACATACCGCACTACACACCCATACCACACTACACACACATACCGCACTACACACCCATACCGCCATGCTTCTACACACGCATCCTGCACCACTTCGGTGAGTTCAGGTTCAGGCCACTCAAACAAAAAGGTCACCAGCCTAGCCCAGTTTCCCCCATAGCCATGATGCAAGTTTAAATCTTCCAGCGATAATGCATTGATATCTGCATCCGGCAAGTGTTTAAATGACCCTGAAATGGTCTTAGTTATGACAATTTATCCCCAAATTACTGGATTTTACCATTAACTTGTTGGGCAGCCAGAGGTTTAGAAAACAGCACCAAAAAAAGATTTAAACATTTTTGCAACCAAAATATATATTTTTTGCCCTAAATTCCCAACACCGCATCAGAATAAATGACCTTTTGTTTTGCAGAATGCGGACGCCGCCGTTAATCCGCACGAAGGATGACCTTAAGTTGAAGATCCAGATGTTGGAGAGTCTGGCTGAGATTGAGATCGCTATGAAGATCATCGAGCATGGACAGGCCTCTGACCTGAACCCCATAGACTCTCACTACCAGCAGCTTAAGTGTGGCCTGCAGGCACTCGACACTAAACACGAGGAGTTTGATGTAAGGAGCTTTCTGTTATTTTCCAAATTCAGAAATTCCTATGATATATTCTTTCCTTTACGCCACACCCCAAAAAAAGTTGGTCAATGGATTTCACTTTTGAAAAAATGGTGCGAGCGAGTGAATTTTCTTTTTTTTAAGATTTTTTTTTTGTCAATGAATTTTAGCCATGGAAAAGTGAAGCCCGCTACAATTTCTTTTCCTTTTTTCCCAAGTCTTGACAAAAAATATTCAATTGGTTGATCTGCAGGAATCGAGAGAAAAAAGAAGTGTAAAAAGTTAATTTTTTGAAAAAATTAAGCGAGCGAAATCCATTGACAAAAAAAGAGAAAATTTTCCATTTCCGAAATTTAGGTGCACGAAATCCATTTTTGGTCTGGCCTAAGAAAATCACTCACCGTAAATTATCACATCTATAGAACTGTGGCTAGTAAGCGAGTCAGAGCGCTAGTGCGGCTTATACAATCAAGAGAAAGTGAGGGTGTGGCTTATATATATATGCGAGTTTCTACAAGTATTTAAACAGTACTAAATTAACAATTTTCAGACCCCCTGAAAGGCTTATAAGCTTTGTCAATGTTAGGGGTGCAGCTGATATTCGAGTTAGGCTTTTACATGAGAATTTACGATAATAAAGTGTATTGTTAGTTTTCGAATGAGATTTTGACAAGTTTTGTCTTTAAGATGATATTCTAACATTTCTATTTTTTTTAAAAGAAAGATATTTCCATCCCTTGATTGGTTTCAGCTTGTATCGCGGTATGTGACCAACACGCACGCCCCGACACACAACCAGTACAGCATGACGGTCCTCAACGTGTTTAAAGCTGCCAAACACATGGAGGATGCCAACTTCAACGACGTGGGCAACAGGTAGGGCACAGTCACCTTTAGGGAGTGGTCATTTTTTAACAACAGGGGGGGTTGGTGGATTTGGCGGGGGGGGGCCAAAAAAATGTGGACTCCTCTTGAGGGGGGGGGGGGGGACCAAAAAAATTGCACCCCGTTTTAGCGAAAAAGCCCACACGTTACTATAGCTCAAAGGGGTCGGCCGTGCTCAATACCCAATTGCCTGAGGGGGGGTGCCAAAAAAGTTTCGACCCCTCCCTCACGCAAAAATCCACCGACCCCCCCTCCTCCACACCCCCAAAAAAAAGTTGGTCTTTCACTTTGCAAAAAAGGTGCAAGCGAATTTAGGAGAGAAAAAATTTCAAGAATTATTTTTTGTCAATGGATTTTGTAAATGGAAAATTGGAGTGAGCGATGATTACTTAGCCTCTGTCAAAAGTTCTTTGTGAACCTGTAAAAACAGAATAAATTGGTTGATCTGGGGAAATCACAAAAAAAAAGAAATTCTCAATTTTGAAAAAATTAAGCTTATAGGGCATTCCCATAGTCTAGGCTAATACATGAGTTAGGCTTATACGGTAATCTTTCTTGATAATATAGGAGGTTAACATTAGCCTTATAATCAGACGCCTTTTAAAAGTCAAACTGTTTAATATAGTGCTATATTTCAGTTGTCACTGATTTGTCAAGCTGACTACAACTCTGCCCCTCTCTGTGCGTTGTAACCAAGTAACTGACAATAATATATTGATACTTTTTCTGTCATGATTGTGTTTGCAGAGTTTTGTTGTGGCACGGGTCGCGGCTGTCTAACTGGGTCGGTATCCTGAGTCACGGTCTCCGCATCGCCCCGCCCGAGGCACCCGTCACCGGCTACATGGTCAGTGCCACTCTTCTAGATATAAATAGCAGTCATCACATGTTCTCATAGCATCTTGTACTAAACACCTAAAACAGGGTTGCCACCGTCAGGCAAAATGTCAGGCGAAATTATTTTCGTTCCAGGTCAAGGAAATGTCAGGGAACTTCAGATTTTTAGCAAAATGTTAGGGAAGAAGTGATTTTCTGAAAATGTCAGGGAAAATAACATTTTGTCAGGGAAAACATTTGAAATACCAAAAAAAACATCACCTTTTTTCGCTGAAAAAGCCTCTATTTTACTATGATTTTAAGAGAGAAAAGTCTAAATTCTCAAGAAGGAGGGGGTAAAGATTTTGTGCACATGCAATACATATACCTCTGTTGTTAAATAATGACCGCTCGCTAAGTAGAAGATAACTTTAAAAGAAGTGTATAATCATAATAAGGGGGGCATTTAAAAACATTGGTTTTATGTTGCGATCGTCAAATAAATTTGATGGAACGTCAGGGATAAGTAAGGGATCTAAAACTACCTTGTCGTGGCAACCCTGTAAAAGAAGTACGGAATTATAAAGAGTTAGTGTTCTGAGATGACACCAAAAGTTCTGTTTCCCCATATTCTGTTAGACGATGTGTAGAATTCTGTATATCTTCATTAGTAACAATAGTCAAATGTTCAGTACATATTAAGAAACTAAACCAAGTATATGTACAAACAAAGCTTTAATGTATTCTTGGATACCCTATGGTTTGCCCACTCCCAGATGTCTTACGTATAGTTTTATCCACAAAATACTGATGATTTTGTTTACTTTGTATAAAAATACCTGTAATGTTGTCTGTGTTGCAGTTTGGTAAGGGGGTGTACTTTGCGGATGTGTCGAGTAAGAGCGCTAACTACTGCTTCGCGACACGAACCAAGAACACAGGCCTCCTGCTGCTGTGTGAGGTATGGTAGACACGTTAAGGGTTATAGGGTGATACAAAATATTGGTAATATATCGATATTGAGTATTGGTAATATAGCGATATTGAATATTGGTAATATTCTATATTGAATAAGTAAGCGGTAAGGGAGTGGTCATTTTTTAACAACAGGGGGGTCAAAAATCTTTTGGACACCCCCACCGGACGGGTCAACATTTTTTTGGTTTCCCCCCCCCCCCCCTCAGGCACGTTGAAATTGAGCGCAGCTGATCCCTTTGAGCTTTAGTAACGAGCGGGTTTTTTCGCTAAAATAAAAATGCGTTGCAATTTTTTTGGTCCCCGCCCTCAAGAGGGGTCCAAATTGTTTTGCCCCCCCCCCCCATTCAAGGGGTCCAAATCTTTGGGCCTCCCCCTCCAAATCCACCAACCCCCCCTGTTGTAAAAAATGACCACTCCCTTAATACATTTTTTAATTTGTTTTCTCTTTAATTAATCTCATATGATAAAACCTTGCCCTTTAAAAATCTTGTGTGGAAAAATAGATCCAAAATAAATCTGTCTTAAAAGCGGGGTTTACGATACTCATCACACTGTACCCTGGCAACTTTTTGTCTCTGCCCGGCAAAAAATGCCCCCAGTTTCAGAAATAACATATCTGCGGGTGCGCTAAAATGGGTGGATACGGTATTTATTTCATGGTGGATACGATGACCACTATGCTTAAGTACTAGAAATCCTGTATCCCATGCCCCCCATGGGATACGGTGTTCCTGTATCCCATGGCCTGTGACGTCATCATTTGTTCAAATTAATATGGCCATTTATATGCAATTAAACCTATTTTGAAGAGTAAAAACCAGGAAATAAAGTCAAAGGCCCATAGCCAGAGGATTTTTGGTATCTTTCCTCCCTTGGTGGGGCTGGGGCTGGGGCTGCATCCCAATCAGCCTGCAGCTTCGTGGGATGCGGCCCCAGCCCCACCTCAGGGGGAATGATACCAAAATACCCTCTGGCCATGGGCCTTTGTCTATGTATATTGATATCTGACTGTGCCTGTACTGTAGGTGGCGCTGTGGTATACATGTGGTATACATGTGGTAATGTTGCTGTTGTGTACTGTAGGTGGCACTGTGGTATACATGTAGTAATGTTCCTGTTGTGTACTGTAGGTGGCGCTGTGGTATACATGTGGTAATGTTGCTGTTGTGTACTGTAGGTGGCGCTGGGGCAGACTAACAACCTGCTGGCAGCGGACTACAAGGCGGACCAGCTACCGGCCGGCAAACACAGCGTGACCGGTCTGGGGGCACTCGGACCCGACCCGAAGGACAACCACACCACGTAAGGGGACCACTGTATTCTTTAACACTTAAGGCCACACCTAAAAAAAACAGTTGGTCAATGGATTTTACTTTTGAAAAAAAAAAAAATTATTTTGGGAATTTTTTCATGTCGTTATATTTTTAGATGTAAAAGTGAGAGAGTGACTTCTTTTCCTTCTTTTCTTTTTCCCATAACGAAAAGATATAATTGGTTGATCTGGGGGGAACACCAGAAAAAAAATAAAAAATAAAAAATAAAAAAATTTAAATTTTGGAGCAAATGAGGCGAGTGAAATCGATTAACCAAATTTTACTCTTGGTCTGGCCTAAACAGACATAATTACCAACCTATTCAAGCTAATAAAAGCTCATTTAGAAGCCGCTTCTAGTACGCAAGTCAGATCGCCAGGGCAACTTATATATATAGGATCAGGAGAAGGTCAGGGCGCGGCTTAAATACAAGAGTTTTTTAAAGTATACAATAGTACTATTAGAATTAGCAATTTTCCGATCCTGTCTGAGGTTCAAAGTTAGGGTGCAGCTATAAAAAGTGCAAGTTAGGCTTGTACGTGACGTTTTACGTTACCTGAATTCCTGCGTGTAACCTGCTATATGATATAGATGTGTTCTGTATAAGGGAGATTCATTATCAAGTAAATTATAGCTGAATCATGTAAAAATGGGTCCAAAGTCTGCTTATAATATCCTCTCAAAGTCGGGGGTCGGCTTATGAAGCAGGTCGGCTTATCAGGGAGGTTTTACAGTAGATTCGATTTAAACCAACTGTCTGTGTTCTCTCCCACTTACAGTGCTGAGGGTATGATTGTAATTAATACTAGTAACATACAGTATGTAGATGTCTTTAATGTACAATGGTTACTGACTCCTGTTTGTCTCCCCCTGACAGTGCGGATGGTATGATGGTACCACTGGGTAAGCTGACCAAGACAGGCGTCAAGAACCCCACCGGCTACACCCTCAACTACAACGAGTTTATCGTCTACGACACTCGGCAAATACGCATGAAGTACCTCGTTCAAGTCGCCTTCAACTTCAAGTAGTCATCAAATACCTCGTCCAAAGGGCCTTTCAGGATTCCCACGTGTCATAGACTGACGTGAGATCTTGTAAAGAATTGCCATGTGTCAGGGAATGTCATGGAAAATAATGGAATTAATATTAAAAAATCTAGAATGTACCATTTGTTTTCTAGATTACAAATTTTTTCTCATGGGCCAAGCCCCCCCGACCTCCACAAGAATGTTATAGATGTCATGGTAAATTGAGATTTTTGTCATAGAATGCCATGGAAATTCAATCTGACATTTTTGTGGGAACCCTACAGTCGTCAAGTACTTCACACACTAAAACTACACACATGACGAGTAGGTGAACAGGACCTGAACTTACACTCCGAGATTATAACCAGGCATGCAAACTCCTCAGATTTCTCAGATTTCTCAGATTTTTATTTCTCCAAATTGGTCATTCTTGTGATTCGTCCAGATCCAATGAGAACTCTGTTTACCATTATGTGGGGGGGGACTTGTAATTTCATCAGACAAAGAAGATCAAAATACATCAAATTTCACCACTTGCCTTCTTGATTTTCAAAATTTTCTTGGGGGGCATGCCCCCAAACCCCTCTAGTACTGCTGTGACATGTGATTGGCAAATGAACACATAACCATTTTAGTGATGGTTTAAGATGGGGGGGTAGTCATGCCAGGTGTGCCAAAATGCACCAGATTGCACCATTTGAAGTCAATAATTTCAAAATGTTCAAAAGTTCCATCCCAAAGCATAAAGGTTGGCTTATACAGATCTTAGCTTTGATACAATTATGGCCAAAATGCACCAGAATGCACCATTTCAGGTCTAGATTTTCAAATATTCCCAAAAGTTTCCTACTAAAAACAGGCTTCATAATATAGATCGGCCAAAAAGAAACAGAATGCACCATTTCAGGTCTAGATTGTCAAATCTTCCAAAAACCTTTCCTCAAAAAAGATAAGGCCCTAATCATAGATGCAGGATAATACAGATCTGAGTTGTACTATATTTTTGGCCAAAACTCACCAGAATGCACCATTTCAAGTCAAGAATTTCAAAATTTTCTAAGACCTTTCCACCCAAAAAACAAACTTCCATCCCCAAGTAAAAAGCAGACTAATACAGATCTTAGCTTTGATACATTTCTGGAAGAAATGCACCAGAATGCACCATTTCAAGTCAAGAATTTCAAAATTTTCTAAGACCTTTCCACCCAAAATACAAACTTCCATCCCCCAAGCATAAAGGCTGGCTAATACAGATCTTAGTTTTGATACATTTCTGGTTAGAATGCACCATTTCAAGTCAAGAATTTCAAAATTGTCTAAGACCTTTCCATAAAAAAAAAAACAAAGGTCCACCACAATCATAAAGACAGGCTGAATAATACAGATTTGAGTTGAATTATATTTTTGGCCAAAATGCAGCAGAATATACTATTTCAAGTCTAGATTCCCCCCAAAAAATCCTGGGCTCAGATTTTTTCCTCTTCAGAGTTTGCATGTCTGTATAACGACTCATGTCAGGATTGTTGGCTTTGAGGAGGGACAACAATTTGTCCCATTAAAAAAGAGTTCACGATGCAGTCGTCAGTTCATGTGATGTCATCGTGAATACCCTACCTGGAGCTCCTGGTAACTTCAGTGCAGTTAAAGTAAACATGAACCAGACATGAGATATTTTCCCGCTCGCTATTATCTCAAATGTTAATACGTGGCTAGTTTATGAGCGCTAAAGGCCCTCTTATGGTTGCAATTCACGCACCAACTCTCGCACCTCCTTGTCCGAGGATCCCAAGGACTTTCTCTTAGTGAGGTCTATTTTATCTCAATTTTCTCGGTTATTTTTTACAGATTTGAAAGAAACGGAGAGTGACCATAAGTGTAAATGACTGTCCTGTTGATAAATACCTTCCTTTTCTATAAGACCTGTAAAATAGCGAATAGAGAAAATCGAGTTTGAAATAGACTTCAGAAAGAAAGAAAATCCTTGGGATCCTCGTACAATTAACGCCGGAATGGGCTGAAGCATGGCGTGAAACGGCAATCATAAGGGGGCGAATATTGCAGTGTGCAGTGAAAACTATCAGGGAAAGCGATCCTCGTGGTTTGGTATTTTCCATCGTTTGTGTGTCGGTTACATATGTTATGAGTGATACCTACGTACATTGTACGTAGTCTTTATGTTAGATGTCATCGGGAACTGAGGCAACTATACCGTGTTCGACGTAGTAAGCGCCCTCCCCCAAATAAGCGCCCCTCCCTTTTTTGAGGCATTTTAAGACTAGAACAAAGGCTCAAATTTCCGGATTTTGGAGACAATTAAAACCATTAAGTACTTAAAACGCCATAAAATAATTTCACAAGCGCCCGGGCACTTCATATGTCGAATACGGTAATAAAGCCTTTTAAAGGCAGGAGGCGTATTTATATAAACATTGTCATGGCTTAACGAACACAGCGTTTCTCAATATCCACAAGTGTATTAATAATGTCCATTCCACTTGATGTCCATTCCACTTGTTTAATCCTCACATTATTTCACCATTTGTGTTACCTACATGGGGTATTTAAGGGATTGCATCACAAATAAAACTGCCGTAAATTCCCGCGTATAACCCGCACCTCCAACTCAGGAAAAAACTATAACCCAATCGGGGTCCTACTTTTGGGGAGTTTAGTACTGTAGTATACATATAAAAACCTTGTATAACCCGCACCCCATATATATGCATGTTTGGTATGAAAGGAAAAGCAGAGTTTGTTTCGCGTACAACCTGGGGGTAGTACGCAGTTATTTACGGTAGATCAACTTGATACTTTTGTACGTGTTAAATGTATAAATAGATGTGGAATACATAGCTGCATAGAGAGGTGGACATTTAGAGGCAGGTCACGCAGCGATGCCAAGTAATTTTACGATTTTTGACCCCAATTACGATCATTACGATTTCTGCTGGCAAATTAAGATTTTTAGGAATTTTTTAAGTGTGTAGATAAAATCAGGTCTATCCCCTACTTGGCATGTCACAACAGATTAACAGATTAGGTGATATTTCCAGAGCCAAAAGCCCCCTTGATTCTATTAATTTGAAACTGCTTGACACATACACCCCTGCCTACACACTATTCTACTATCAGTAGGCATTAATTACTATATTCTATATGGAGTATAGAATAAAAGCCATCAATTACCTATGTGTAGGTGCATTCTGAAGGACATGCTATTGTCATGATTTTTGTTACGATT
Organism: Harmothoe impar; assembly: GCA_947462335.1. Lineage (NCBI taxonomy): Eukaryota > Metazoa > Annelida > Polychaeta > Phyllodocida > Polynoidae > Harmothoe > Harmothoe impar. The sequence goes on from OX381711.1 coordinate 81,445,503, forward strand.
TCCAGCAAAGATTATTACTATTTTGGGATCCAAAAATCGTAATAAATACGAATTTGGGGTTGGGTAACTTGGCATCTCTGGGTTACGGTATGTAAGTGGTAAGAGGACAATGTATCATAGCTCACTGCATGATGCACTCTTTTCTAACCAAGTTGTAGCACAGATTTATATGATAAAGTGGAAAAGGAGGTGTGACGTTAAAACAACATAATAAGTCTACTGAGCTAGCAACAAATACTGTACATGTATATATCTGATATATAGAGTTCAACCTGACATTGAGTACGTGTTGTGTAGATGTGTTTGTATTCCACTTTTTACTTGTCAATAAAGGCAGCTTACATACACTCATAATCCATCTCTGTGTTCGCTTTTATCGTCATAAAAAAGTAGTCCCCATCAGCATACCAGGCAAGTCATGTTTGGAATTGATAAATACCGTAGTCTTGCCCTGAAAAGGGTTTAGAAAAGGGCGAGTAAAGACTGAAGGAAATGCATGGACAATATGAAGCGTTTAATTCTATGGATACTCCAGTTTGAAGAGAATCCCCAGGGTCTGTATACTGGGGGTAGGTATGGTCTTCTATTCCCACCTAGTGTCCCTGTTGCTAACCATCGAATGTTTGGAATTGCTGTTGCTAGGTAACAGTGGTCCTAGGGACATGACAATAGTCCCAGTAGGATCTCCAGGGCCTGTGTACTGGGGTAGGTATGGTCAACTCCTTTCTGTCCCCAATGATTGCCCCTTGAGGGCAATTGTACTTTTGGGTGATTAGGCGATGATCCACTGCCGGGAATTTGCTGCGAATTTTGTCATGCGAGAGAAACTTGCGAGTACACTCGTAAAAATCAAAACTTTTAGATTTCTGCAAATTTACTTGCACGCCTCTCGCGACGACGTTGTCGCAGGGACTCGCAGCAGCTGATCCACTGCTGGAACCTTTTCTCCGTGTTTACTCGTACGAGTGCAACTCACAGCAAATTTGCGGCAGTGGATCATCGCCTATTGACAGGCGTGACCCCAGGTCATCTGCTGACCTGGGGTCACGCCTGTCAATTATCTTCTAATGAAATTTTCATCGCAGCAGTGATTGTCATAGGTGCCCTACACAGGTGTTTGAGTATGCAGAATAAATGAAAAATAACATATACCGTATTCGACGTAATAAGCACCCTCCCCCTCATAAGCGCCCCCTCCCCATTTTGGGGGATTTCTAGACTAGCACAAAGGCTCAAATTTCCCGATTTTGGAGACAATTAAACTAAAGTACTTAAAATGCCATAGAAATAATTTTGTAAGTGCCCAGGCCGCTTATTATGTCAAATACGGTAGATAGAAATATATTTTTTCTAGCTCTGCACTGAAGAGGGAATGCAATTTTAAAATCAGGAGTTGTTTAACATCATTAAAACTTTTTTTGCATGATGTCTATAAACACTTTAAGGTTCGGTTGTGGCAAAGGGTCTTAAACCAATGCGTAGTTCCTCCAAAAGTTGCTTGTTCAGTGGGTTTTTTTTCTAATTGGGATTATCTGAACAACAATGAATATCTGAATCTTGTGCACAATAATTTATTCACAAAGTTAATTGGGGGATATTTGGCAATGGCGCAGTCATTTGTGGTCTAGCCGCTGGGTCTAAAACCTGGATTATAGGACAATAAACACTGCCCTTGTTCTAAAGGTGATGTTTCAGATGACAAACACCCCAGGTTAAAACCATGTGTTATACATTATAATAACATAATTATGATGAACCTCTAAACACTTGGGAGTACATGTGATTTCATTGTACAGGTATTCCAAATTGAATAAAACAAATACAATTTACTTCAAATGCAATCCTTATTTCAGTTTCAAAAGAGAATAAGCACAAGTATATTGAGTCAAGTTGTGAGTTGTGTAGTGTAGGCAAACATGTGTTTTGAATTTTGAAGTTGTTTTCCAAAATGTAGTGCTGTCGTCCAATAAGAAGATGGATACACAATCAGTTGCTGTTCTCATTTAGGACAGGATGTTATTTCATAAACAGTTTGGAGAGACCATAATAACTGAAACAATAAGAATACATGAACCATACTTCCATATATACATGTATACATGTCCAGACGTTCTTGAGACTAAGTGCTAATTGCTCTAACAATGAAATACCATGGTTGACTAAATACAGTGCAATGAGTACAATAAGGAACGGCCAAAAAGCAACTGGAATGAAACCACTGAAATTCACTTTGGTCTAGGTCACTTATAAGAGGGATGAAAATGAAAATTCTCGTTTTCTTCATTTTCTAGAAATATAACTGTTATGCGTATGTACTGATTGCCCCATTATTTTATATTCTATGTATTAGCCTACTGCTGAATTATATACAGGGCAAAGCATATTTTATTCTTATTTTAGGGTCACACAATATTGTTATGATGATCATCTAGCATGTCAATGCAAAGGAACCCCCACAGGAAAATATCTGATGTTCTTATTGAACCGCTATCTGATATCACAGGATCTGAAGTTAAAAAGCGTTATTTTATAGGCAAAGAATAGGTTCTCAGTGGCTATATACCACTTTTTTGTTGAAGACATGTATTAATATTACCCAGAATACATGAATTTAATGATGGAAAAAATAAGATTCCTACCTAACTCTTCAATAGTATCCGGTGTTTTATCACATTTTATTCATCTACAATGTCAAATAACTCAGAGATGAGTAGTGACCCAGCAATTTCATTATGACTTCTGAATTCAGCACCCTTGAGTTGACCAAGATCAGTTGGTTTTATACCAATTGCTCTCTGAAAGTGCAGTAAATGTTCCTCAATATTAGCTGCAGTGTATTACTCCTGTAAGGTCTGCATGATGCGGCCTCTGTCCTCTTTTGTCGTCATGATGCATGAATGCAGACCTATAGACCAATGCAGCAAGAAAGGGCGACTTTTCAGAAAAGTTGTTGATAAAGTTTTTGTTGATAAAGTTTTTGGAAATTTCTGGAGGGTGACCAACAAATACATGAATATAACCTCAAACTCCTGCATTCTACTATACACTCTTTGAGAGATAATTGTCCTGTGAAGCTCCTGATTTGAGATGTTTGCAAACACAGCAATTACAGACAATGTACTGAGGATTCTAATGAAACCAATTTTAACACAAATTTATTATGAAAAGGTCACCCTTTCTCGATGCATTGGTCTATAGTGAGTAACTTGCTGCTGTTTAATTGGTCCAGCATGACAACAAATAAATTGATAAAAACACACACATACAAGCTAGCTAACACCCTAAAGACTGCTGTCATGAATACCCAGGTCTAGGAATGACTGCTATCATTACAAACCACAAACAATCAGCATCAAATGCTACAACAGATAGACATCATGGCTGGACGTGAATCTTCTTTGATTACATCAGACTGCTGTATGCGGCCATCATAGAATACAACTAAGATGACGTCCCGCTCATCACATGGAGTCTTTGCAAAAATATGCAGGACAGTGGCAATGTCAACCGAAACTGACACCGGTCTGATAGATTGACAAATGTAGCAGGACCAAATGTTCAGTCACATGTTGGGCTTTCCTGAACTATAAGAATAAGGTTTTTTAAAGCAGAAATGTGTTTGATAATATATTCTGTAAAACTATGTATCTATCCTGCTTTGGCCATAAGTGACTACATAATGTTCTTTCAATGCACAATAACATTATATACTGATGCGATGCCGTGGCTAGTTTTCTGATAGATAAACTGTTATCGTAATTTTCAGTAAACTGTATATTATTATATGGGCAGCTCCTAATAACTGCTTGCAGATAGGCTGTCCATGGACTTTATCTGGTCGACTTTGTAAACTTTACTTCTGGAACACACCTCTATGATTGTACCTAATTAGACCTAATAAAAGTTCGAATTTGTTTTTTTAAAAAACAAACTTAAAATGCATAAATGATTATATATATGTGGGAATCCAGTCCTTCAAAAATGTAGCCAGTCCTGTAACATTAGAGTATTGGAGGACTAAATGTTCTGTGGGATGAATCTGTTTCACAAAGACTGCATGTGAGGTGTCCCTGAGTTGTGCTGCAGCCCGCTGCTACTCCTGTAGAACCACCAGGTCCTCCTCATCCTTCCCTCTCAGCCAGTAGGTGCTGGGCTGGGGAACCTCCTGAAATAGGACATTATTTGGAATTACTAATCTAAAGTAATTACTTAATATTAGAACTTGGCAGAGAGAATTAGATGTGAAATACTTTAGATGAGATATAAGAATGAAAATTTTAGTTATTGTGGATAAATAACTGGAGAACATCTATCTGCCACAATCATAGAGGTCATGAGTACCAGCTAACCTGCTTTTGCAGGGGTGTGGCAACCGGGGGGGGGACATAATACCCCTATGTCCCCCCTACTTTGAAACTGCTTGCCATGCCCCTGTTTTGACAATACTGCATTTAATTGGTTTCCTACTGTTGTATACCTGTTTATTATATCGTGTACCTAGTACCCATAATGTCAACGCATATTTGAAGCCGAAATATACCAACATGCTTTCTTACCAAGTTAATAGATAATTGTGTTTATGAACATAACTCAGTGAAAATATATTAACTTACAAACTAAAAAAGAAAATCCACCCTCCAGGTACATTTGTAAGATTAGAAAATACCAGTCTGTCCAAAAATGTAAGCCTTTGAGTCAAAACCGAAAGGTATAGTACCTGGACAGCGTCAGTCTCCCTTTCCTCCAGCTGATAGCCACTGTGGGCTGCAAGGAGGTCATAGGACTGCTGGCTGCATTGGACTTGTGACGCTGAAAAAAGGGTTGAACAAGATGTTAGTTTTGTAATTATAAACTTGTAATTTCATTAACAGAAATGAAAACTATGGAAGAGCTGTTTTTCTACAGCTGATTCCATTTATGTCTAATTACCATCTTGCAGACAGCCAAAGTAGTCTTGTTCACTGGCACTTTTAAGTTGAACTTTACTGAAACAACAGTATTGTAAAGAAAAAACATGTAATGGATCAAGCTTACCCTGTCCTGAGGACTCCATCTTTGAAGCGTACAGAACTGTTTCCCCAAACAAACAGTATCTGGGCATCTTCACTCCTACCACACCTGAGGCAGAATCAAGGCAGATAAATCATCTTCTATAGAAGTCTTCATCGTTTTCCCCGAATCTTTTATCTTTTGTTATTTCTCAAACCATTGAACTTTACTGCATCAAAGTGTTACCAATTTTTAAAGGTTCATATAGTCATGTATGTTAAAACAACTGAAATGGGTTATGGCGATACCCAAATGATGTCTGTTTCTTCTTCTATTTCAACCTAACTGACTACTCTAATGAAATTGTTTGTAAAAGCGATACATGGTAAATAATACTAAGCGTGATATCAATGACAATCAATGTAAGTGGCCTTACCTGCGGCTGCAGCCCCGGTGTGGAAACCACTGCGCAGCCTCATCTTCATGTCAGGTCTGTGCCGGATCCTGGCCTTGTGGGCCACGGCACTCACCAGGTCTAGGGACATGTTGGCAATTTGTGCCGCATGACGGTTTCCATTTCTAACTGGGAGCCCTGACACCACCATGTACGCATCTCCTACAGTCTCCACCTAGTTTGATACAAATTTGATATGAGTCAGAATTTTGCATTATAACTGATGAATACTATTGTAGAAGTAAATTGTTAATAGAGATTTGACTTTATCTGGCATTTTTCATTGTAAAACAAAGTTCCTTTTTCATGTTCACTTTCAAGTTTCCGGGGTAGATAATAATTACCCACATTCAGCTTATCATTTGTTAATTTGTGATTTCTGAGACCAGATGTTTGTAAATGCAGGATTTGTTTCAGTAAATGCCGTGGAATATTAGACATGATATTGGGGGAGGAGGCAGCTTATGTTATAAAGGATAACAGGTATAAATATTCAAATATAGGCACCATGATTGATTCTCAGAAATTGCATTTACGAGAAAAAAAAACTTTTATAAAAGAGCCTTTACTCAAAGTCTTCTTTTACATTGTTCCTATTCACAGTGGATTGAAGAACATTATATCTAAGGAAAAGAAACATTGTAAATAACAGCAGAGATTTCTATGGCTGTCTACCTTATAGACATCATGCAGTGTCAGGATGCCATCAAACAGTGTGTAGAGATCGTTGAGCAGATCCACAACTTGTATTGAAGTAGAGCCTGCTGAGATGGATGTGAAGCCCACAATATCTGAGAAGTAAATGGTGACAGCCTCAAACATCTCCGGCTGCACTCTCTCCCCGGCCACCAGCTTCTCCACCACACTCCTGGGAACAGAAAAGCATTTGGAGCAAATTTAAAAAAAAAGATTTACATCCATTTTCAACAGAAAGAGGGGCCCATTTGTATCTGATTAAAATAACTTACATCAATTTTCACTAACAATATGCGGTACATGTCCAAGTCACTTATTAATTAACTCCATTTGTTTTAGATAGTTTCATAAGAAAATGATAAATGGAAGTTCAACAGACATTACCCTGTTCCTAAAAAGATTGCTACTTTAAGCTTTATAGCTTCATGTCTGGACATTGTGAGTCTCTTTGTTCCTTTCATGGGGAAGTCATATCTATCTCGGCAACATTTGGAAAAGAAGTACTTCAGTTTTCTCTTTTTCTTCAGTAAGTTCTTCGGTCCTTTTAGCAACAATTTCTTCCAGATTGGCTGCATAACCCTCCATCCTTTTTACCATCATTTCCATAATGTCAATTTCCCTGTCATGGGTACAAATAGAAACAGCACAGAAATATTTATCTCATGCATACAATCACTTCTATATCCTACTGGTTTCATCATACATGATTTATATCAGCTATACACAAATTCTCCTATCCTGCAACTATAGGGAGGTTTGATAATAAATCATGGTGATCAAACCTTCCTAATTAGTTGTTCTAATTCAGGTTTGATAAGTTATTATATTGTCTGTATCCTACCTTCCTTCGTTCATCTCCATAAGTTTTGCTTTCACATCATTGAAGGTTGGCCGATCATCTGGGACTTCTGCCCAGCAGAGGGATATCAGTTCAGGAACATTGGGATGTGTGTCATCTTCCAACTCAGGCAGCACTGGTCTAAATACAGGGTCTTGCTGGTTTTTCAGTTTGCCAATTATGTCTGTAAATTTATAAATGTTGGATAGCCTTTGTTTATATCATCAGAAAGTAAAAGACAGTAAAAGTTGGTTATAACATATTCTGTTATTACAACAACTGTGCGGCTGGACTGCTCAAAACATGGTGTCTGGATGGGGCAGGGGATAGCTCTATCTCTCTGTTGCAGAACCTAATTCTAGATTATTTTATTGACCAATTGTGCGCCATATTATGCTGAAATATTTCTGTAAATCAACATATTATAGTGGCTACAAAATATATAAGGACAATCATGTTGTTTTACCTCCTGGTTCGGCCTCATCCATGAAGAGAGGCATTGCGCGATAGACAAGTTCCTGCAGGATTACACCAAAACTATACACGTCTCCTTTCTGGGAACCATTACGTGGCTGCTCCTCCATCCTAAGGAACTCTGGTGCTATCCATGAGAGGTCAGTGAAGTAATCCTCATTTCCCAACTCTTCTGCTTTCATGGCTCTCGCCCTGAATGAGTGCATCCCATAACCTGAGACCTTCACCACCCACCGGCTGTCCAACATACAGTTGGTGCTCTTCAGGTTACCGTGAGAGCCAAGTCCTGTTTGGTGCAGGTAAATCATGCCCTAGAATTCACAAGATTAAAAAAGGAAAAAAAATTAAAAGTCAAGTATCTGTAAGTAAAGCAATCTTGCTTCAAATAGGATATACAATTTATATATTTTTTTCCTTTATATGATAGTCCTATGCACACCATGGTGAAATATGGGATTCATAATCCAAGGAGGGCCACTAGAGGGTCAAACTTTCTTTAACTATAGATGTGCTGCAATGGGTTTCCGGGCAGGTAAGTTGATGTTTTCATACACAATACAATAGTTTGGTCATGTGGCCATTCCATTATTTTGTGAGTTTGTAGTAGTTACAGCAAATAAATTAAAACAATGACTCACATTTGTCAGATCAGAAATGATTGAATTTTTCAGCATCCAATCTAAATGAATCTCTCCGTTATCAAGGATATCCTGTATGAAAAATAAGGAAATCACATTCAATGAACATCAATTATATTCTATCTTAGAAATTAGGTAGTGCTACAATCATATACTCGAATTTCACTCTGTGAAGAAATAAATAATGTGAAAAAAACATGTCAACTTTGAATGGAACTTAATCTTTGCTATTAGTGATTTGGAAGAGTGACCCACAAGTGAAAAGTATCTGCAATTGCAGTAGGCAGATCTTAGACAATAGTTACCAAATCCTCAAGCCAGATACATTGACAGTATCTTAATGCCTTAAATTTGGGAGCATCTGTGACATATTTCAGGTAAAACATTATACTAGTTTTTCATCTTAAAAGTTCAGCCTTACGCGGATGTTTCCTTTCTCACAATAGGTCATGACCTCACAAATATCAGGTGGATCAATGCAGGCTCCAACAAACTTGTTGATGTTTCCATGACGCATATCCTTCATCTGGTCAATTGATACATATATAAATAAATGGTGTTGTTTTGCACAGACTGGCATGTCATATCTACATCTAGAATTACCTATTTAGTGGTAGGTTAATGGCTGCATAGTGCTTTACTGATCCCCTTCTCCATTTGAGAATCGTACAGGCCTACAGGCATGGATAAACTGCCATAGTGAATACACTGCTTTCTGCCACTGTAAGTACTCTCATATTCTAAACTTTGCAAAGCATGCATCTATTTCCAAATACAGGGTATTAGTTTCGTCTGATAAAATTGATTACCTCATTGAGCTCGATGTGATCTACAATTCTGAGTTTTACAGACAATATGTCAAACTTGCAGACAGTGACCATGGTGCCCCTGTACAGACCCACATCCCCTGCAGCATACACAGCATCGTCCAGGTCGGACACCCCACTCTGCATGCTCCTCCTACTCAGGGTCTGCAGGTTGAAATATAGTTAGTGAACCCAGAGCAGCAGAATCTTCTAAATGAATTTAAGAAAAGGTTGCTTAGTGCTTTCATTATATAAATTTGAAGTAAAAATATGACCTGGTGACCTTTGACATTTCCCGTGTTACCTTGAACAACACTTTATTATTCTATTTGGCCTGCTTTCAAAGAGTTACATCAATAATATGATATATTAGTATAACACAACAAGAGTATCTCCCAGGATTTATACTGACCTTGTTGAGCATTGTGATATCTGGGAACAATATTTTCCACAACATTCTCTTCAACACTGCTTCTCTGTACTGACGCCTAAATGTGATATTTTCAATTTTTGATGAAACCAAATACTGTGTTTATGAAGCTTTAGTAACTTAAAAAATATTGATACTATTATTTGAACTGATATATGTCTGACATTCATGGAGTCGGGAGTTTCTTTTGTAACCTACATGAAGATGTACTGAGGATATGTGGAATATTCTATTTGTGAGTTCAGGTTAATGGGTATCACTTATCAACAACTTCAAATGAAGATTGACCGGTTACCTGAGAAGTTGAATAGCAACAACAGCTGCAATCACCACAAATACAGAGCCAACACTGCCACCAATGATGTAGTATTTCCTGTCTGAAAATAGCAAAAGCAATAAAGTCAAAACAACTACAAAATGAAGAAAAGAATTACTCTAAGGCCCTACTGATGGAATGGGGACTGTAGAAATTACATAGGCAGATACAAGAAATATTCCTGTTCAATGATACAAGTATTGTTTAAATAAATCTAAAAAAGTCCTACATGATATAAATTCTATATTCACTCATTCAAAAATAACTAAAAACATTTCTGTGATGCACAGTGGTGTTAAATAATTTTTACTATTTACATATACGTATAGCACATGATGAATACTTCTGGTGATAAGATATGGGGAAGGTTTCATATGAAGCTAGAAACCTGAAGGGCCTACATCACAACCAATTTGGGGTCGGGGAGATTAGATATATATAGACTGATCTGTTTGGATGGTAAATTATAGCATACTGCTGATGAACAAATGGGGGATGAGTTTTATACCATGACCACTGCCCATGTGACCATATATCAGGATGTGACTTATGGACAAAAAGAATGACAGATTTACTTGGGTCTGGACACAGCTCATTCCTGAAGCCACAAGGTGGGGTGTCAGGGGGTGGGAGTCCATCTGGTGTGTGCCAGTACAGCGGGGCAAAGTGATGCACCTCCTGCAATGACCACAATATAAGTAAATATTTATTAAACTCTTGCATAGTAGCCGCGTTTTTACAGAAGTAAGAAACCCAGTGCAGCTCATAGGATCCTCCCAAGATGGAGGTGCGGCTTAGAGGAGAGTTTTTAGATGTACCGTAATGGCCGGTATAAGCGCAGGGGTCTCAAATAAGTAAATAAGCAAATAAAGTGATTGATTAAGGGACATTTCCTAATGCAATCTTTTGGTTCATATATATAAAATGCCCGGTACATTTGAAAGAAATTTGTCTATTATAAACAAAAATAAATGTGAAGGAGTGGATGAAGATAATAAATAGGTCTTACCCCACTCGACGTAAATGTAGAAACACCTTTGAATCTTTCTTCACCGGGAGCCATGGACCATAGCCAGAAAGACGCTTCACGGTCCCCGTTCTGATCAAATTGAACATCTTGATCCAGTCCTTAAACAAAGTGAGACACTCTTTCCTAGGAACACACAGCAATAAGCTTTTCTATGTTTCTTTATTCAAGTGAGCTTCAAACATAATATGCAACTGTAAACACTGCATTCAATTGCATCATATAAAGTATAGAGTTTAATGTACTTCTTAAATAGAATAGTTCAGAATACGTTTGAAAGTCTTTCCTTTTACTTGCTGCAGAAAAAATGTCCCGTTGTTGTACTGTGTTGAGTCAGGCCAATGTAGCGTGTCATTCAGGAAGGAAAGGTAGGTGTACATGCACTCATAGAGGACTATACCTATCGTACTACCCTGGAAGGATTATACCAAAATTGAAACTCCATACCATATTAAATCTAAATAGATGGCCATTGTGTATAAGTCCCCAGCATTGCATTAAGAGCCACCAAAGGACCTAAATTGACAGAGGGCTATATGCAACAATTAATAGAATACCAATCGTCCTTCAACAATCATCACTTCCCTTTGATAACCGAGGTGATCTTGTAGTAGGTACCACAGATAGTTTGAAGAAACCCTTCCCGGAACAATTATGTTACACTAGTCAGGAAGCCGATAAGAAATGATGAAGAATGGTGCTCACTTTGGTAAGATCCGTTAAGTAGTTTATTTTATATGAGTTTTCCAAAAATAAAAGTTTAGGCCATTTAGCACCTTCCATTTTCAATAGCCCATGGGCCAATTGCAGAGTGATAATGGTTGGAAACCAGCTGTCCTTGTTTCCACTATTGGCAAATATATTTGCGCACCAAACTGGATCTGTTACCCGGTAAGGGGCGCCCTCTAGGTTGGCTGTCTCTAGGCTACAGCATTGTGATTGTGTACGTTGGATACCGGCGTTGTTTCTGCCAGAGCGCCGCCCAGAGAGGTTGGCCAGCTCACTGCTCGCTTGATCAAAGATATTATTATGAAAATTTTCTTGAGAGAATTTTTCACCAGTGAAGTTTTGCACATTCATTATCACAAGGACACCCACAATCTACCATACGAGCCCCCCTATATGCGCATGTCAATACATAAGTGTCTTTGTTGGTTACATCATCTCCAAACCCAAATATATCAGCAGTGAATCTCCATGGCTTCAACTGACACTGCATACCTGAGAGAAAATATATACACACAAGAACACACACTATCAATAAATTTTTCAAAAAACAGGTGTGACACAGTTAGGGCCTATCCCCACACGTGCTATTTGGTGCATAGAAGTGTCAACGGGCATGTCATCCCCGGATGTCATCCCAGTGGGCACACAACCTTGATTCAACGTTGACAACTGGTTGATATAGGGTTACAGGGTAGATTGCAATTTCAACGTTGTCAACCAACACCTGTTTCAACATTGATACAATGTTTGGATATCAACCTTGAATCAACCAAACTCCCTAGCATTTCTATCTACATGCTACATCTATTTTCCCTAATTGTAAGCAGGGATCGGTCCTCGGACCACTGCTCTTCATCTATTATATAGATGATCTTGGTTCAGATTTTGTACACTGTAAGAGTCTGATGTATGCAGACGACCTCGTTTTCTACTGTAGTGATAAAAATGCTTCGGTCGCTGTGGACAAACTCCAAACAGATCTACAAAAGGTAGTGGAGAAATGTGTGGCTCTTAGGCTAACTATAAATCGGGACATGCTGAGTGGGAGTAGGGATAAAGTAAAGCACGATGTGGTAATGAACCCCGAAATAGATGGTATTGACCTAACAAGGGTTAAATCATACTGCTACCTAGGAGTTAAACTTGGGGAGACTATGACTATGGAAGAAGCCAGCAAGGATGTGATAAGAAAGGTCAATCACAAATTGTTTAGCTTTGGGAAGAAAAGAACATTCATGTCTAGAGAAGACGCCATACTAGTATATAAATCAACTATTATGTGTCAGTTTGATTATGGCAGCTTCCTGTATGGGGGAGCCAACAAAGAATGGACTGCCAAGATGCAGCGCCTGCAAAATAGAGGGTTGAGAATCTGTCTCCAAACTGACGTCAGGGACAAATCAATTCATGAGCTCCATTTTGAATGTGGTATTCAAAAACTAGACAGAAGAAGAGATGAAATGCATCTAGTATACATGTACAAGTGCGCGGCAAATGGCCTCCACTTAAAACCAGACAATGGTGTGCGTGTGACCAGGACCTGCAGGAAGAAGAAGTTTGATGTGAAAAGACCAAAAAGGGACTTCTTCAAGAGGTCTCCTCTGTATAGGGGTTCAAAGATGTGGGACCTCTTGGACATCTGGTATCAGGAGTCTGACCAGAAAATGAAGTTCAAGCAGCGGCTAAAATTGATAGACGACCTACACAAACCAAGCAAAAAAGGGACTGATCCGGACCAGGACTTGAGTGTCCAAGATGGCAGTATATTAATTAACTCCCAGTAGCTAACCAATGTATGCCACCTATTCGTGTTAAATGAGTTGACCAAACTTGTATCACAGGTAGCGTGGGGCAAACCTTCGCTGTAGCTGCATGAAACAATTGGTTTCTGTGGGAATCAACTATTTGGTGCTTCAGTTTCCTTCTTTGCGGTTATATCAACTACTTGGCAATGGTTTCTCGTTTTTCATGTGTAAAAAAATGAAAACAAAAATACTCCATATCTGTTAGGATGCTACCTGACACACACAACCACTAACATCATATCCAACAAAATATTATTGTACCTTTCTTTGGCAGTCATATACTAGTAGTCATTGAGTTAAATCTCTATCACTAACTGGCAAAATATTGCCAATTGATTTTAAAGCAAATCTGTGATATTCATTCATTCATTTATTTATTTTATAGTACCTTAATAACTGTGTAAACTTGTATTTGTATGTTTTTTCTTGTATTGGACCATATTGTATTATATTGTATTGTATTAACATGTAAAAAAAACAAATAACACTCAAAATGTGGGACTCGAGTCAACAAGACTTGAACCCCATACAAAGAAATCATATCCACCTCATCTGTAAATACCCATCTTGTACCCATCGACCGTGTCATGGTCTTCATATAAATAGTGCCAAAGAAACTGACGCCAAATAGTTGATCGTAAATATTATCACTTCTTCATGTAGTGGATCGATCAATAAATCTTCTTATTAAAAAAAAACAACTCATATTTTCTCATCAATGTATACAATTGATCAAAATGTCATTCATTTTCATTGACAACCATGGTGTGTGCATTCAGTTGACGTTTGAAATTAAATGACAAGAATACATGCATTGTTTCAGTAAGACACCCTTTATATTGCTAAGAATAATAGATAAAGCCTCAGTCCTGACCAGGTCAGTTTGAAATGGATGTGAACGCCTCTTAGTGTGTCATCAGAGGTCATGTACCCTACCCTGGATGATTAGCATTTAATTTTTGGAAGAAATGGGGGGGGGGGATGTTGTAATGAAAATACATAAATTGAAGGAATGTGTCTACATAAGAATACTGCATGTAATGAACTGAATCTCAAATTACGCATCAGCAGTCAATGTTAAATCAATGTAAATCATTTTATTGTGTTTAATTGTTGTTGATTCACAATGGCCATACCAATGTTTAATCACTGATGAATGATCAACATTGATGACCTCATCAATATCAACCAAATGACAACCCTGTATCAACTGTTGATATCATGTCGCTACACACATTGAATCAACATCGGATCAACTGGCCCACTGGGATGCGCCGTAATCTCAGTCTCAAAAGATGCGCCATCCTTGTACCGACTGCTCTCAGCGCTGACACCATCCAGTCACGGGCGCACGCCGATGGCTTCCAGCAACGATTTGTATTCTCCTCCCATCGGGTCATTTTCAATATCAAGTAAATGCAGACACGCTTCTAGGGTGAGTAACTCGCCCTTATATATCAGCAGGTCACTCTTGGCTTCCACCCTGTCGATCAGGTCCTGGAAGACCTTCTCCGGCGATATGACACACAATGAAGCTGTATCCCCCAGGCCTAGCGTACACCTGAGCAGTTAGACTGTTAGCCGATGGTACCCCCTGGCGACCCGTGGACAAAGCCTGGTGAGCCGGTCTCCTTAGTCACCGACTTGGATGTCTCCGGGGTGAGGTAGAACTCCTCCATTACTCCTCCAGGACCCTGTCTGTAATATTTCACCTGGGTACCACATTTGAGATATAGACAGAGGTCCACGATAATCTGTCTGAAATGCACCACGAGTGGAGAAACCAGGAGTTCATACTGATTAGAGTGAATCTCTGTATTTCTTTTATGTAGTTCTTGATTAATTTGATTAAAATATACATTTAAAGATTGGTTTCATAGCTATTATCGTGGAGAAACAGGCCATGGAGAATGAGCATCAGTTTCTCCACGGGGGTGTGGAGAACGGCAATTTTAGTACTTAAGCATAGGTACTTTGTTTCTCCACATGAAATAAAACTGTGTTTCACACTCCTTCGTTCAATTTTGATGCCACACTGGTGGCAACCCCCATCATTAGAGTTGAAAATTTTCACAGCTACCGGCCTTCAGGTTGCTAACAACACCTGAGACAAACCTCCCCCAGGTGGGCAGGTGGGGAATTAACCTTATGCACTGTTTGTCCCACCTGAAGGAATAAATCCCACCAATACTGCGCATTATTGGTGCCATATAACACAGAGTCAAACCAGCTTTAAGAAAACAGGTCACAAAACCTGTAATTTAGCCCAAAGTGGCCTCCAGTGAACACCAATTTGCACATACATAGCAAGTACAACCTACTTAATATCAGTGATGTTTCAAACCAGCAGACCCATATCTTTTTAATTGGTGGTTTGCTATTTCTGTATCTTCAATTTTCTGACCTCTACAGGGCTGTAAAATTTGGGATTTTTCCTCTGGGGATCGGCAATTTCGAAGCTATACCTTGCTTTTGTGCAGTACCTACTACAACTTGCAGGGTCAGGAGCAGCAGCTGACTTACTCATAAACAAGATAATCCGATTATTGCATTTGAAATATTTGTACTAACCTTGATATTATTGACCAAACTAATATTTGTATTCCATGGCGGTTCTTGTAGTCGCTTTGGTACGGCATCAAAGAATTCCCTTATCTTTCTGGTTTCTTCCTCAGCAGTTGTAAACTGGAATCAAAGTGAATGTCCTGGATGGGTCAACTCAATCAACAATTTGATGACAATGCTTAAAGCTAAAAAATACATCATAAGCTATAGATAGTTGGCACTGAATATGTGTATGTCTGTACGCTTGAACCTACATGTATTCAGGTTCTGAATAACCAGAGTATATAAAAATAGAATTGTAGTCGATTGAGATATCAACAAACTCGGGTCTGTTTTCGACAACAAGTGTCTTTTATTCAACTTAGCCTGCTTACAAGCAGCTAACGCGCGTGGTTCAGATCGAAAGGATCGAAACAAGGTGACATACATGAAGAGTGGCTTGATATATGTTTGGACCAATTCGGGGGGGACGAGTACTTGGGAAAAGGAGTGGTTCAGGACTGGTTCGAGACTAGTGGAGGCACCACTCAGTCTGATTGAGCCATGGAGCAAAACCTCGCAAGGACTAGGGTCGGGACAGGGACTCGGCAGGACGGGTCAGTCAGAGGCCACCCCGTAGGGCAGTGGTGGGGCATAACCCGGGTAAGGACGAGGGGTAAGGGGAACGCAAAGCATCAATGTCCAAGCCGGGCTTGGACCAAAGACAGGACCCTGATCAGGTGAAGCGGGCTGCCTTGTATAGTGGGGTAAGGCGGTCGGTGCTGACCCCTGGGCAGCGCCGCGGTACCAAGGGTGAGTAGGAAAAGGCTACCTGGAGCCCCACACGGAATGGAGGGTACAGGTTAACCCCAAACCACCACGTGGCAAACGGAAAGCGGTCCTCAGGTGACAGCTGACACAATACCTGATCATAGGAGACAAGGTCAAGGATACCCGAACCCATATTAGGGTAGTAGGTGGCATCAGCCATCCAGGTGGCCCGAACCCTGCCCGAAGTAGGTGAATAAGCGTGTTATGGACACCGAACCCAGTCCAAAACGGGTGAATTGGGAAGTAAATGGTATGTATGAAGTTATATGAAAAAGAAACCCCTACAGAATCTTAGAATGCTGTTTTTTATACATATGGAAATATATGTAGTAAAATAAATCTGCTATAAATCCATACCGATTTGAAAACAAGAGAGGCACTTTTAATCTTGGTTTGTTCTTTGTGTGTCAAGGCGAGATTGTCTCCAACCCAAGGGATTTTGTGAGTTGTCTTTGCAATTAGATCAAATCTAATAAAGACATAGTTGCCCTTCGTCATTCCACGGTTAAATGCTTCAGTCATTAAATTTGCAACATCTTCTTCTTTTTCGATGCCAATGAGAACAACTGTTAGAATCAAAAAATGAAAGGTAAATATTATGCTGTATATTTTTTACTGATCATAAGCACATTTTAGAATGTAACAGACTAGTTCCCCCCTCTGTAACTTTTTGGGAAATGGTATAATTAATTTACCTTGTATGCAGCAGAGAGATCTATAAATCCTGCCTCAACTTTGTTTTAGCTATGAATACAATATTCCCCATACTCCTGCATTGTATAGTTTTATCTATATATGACACCTTCTCCTCCCCTCCCCTCAAATTTGATTTTGAGTCCGGTCACATAGCCTGATATAGATATACATACAGCCCCTTGTTTCTTTTCACTTAGCTTTAGCTTAGTCCATCACTCCAAATGTGTCCATATCTTCTAAGCCTGACTTTGTATGCTTCTTTTCACAAGGTATAACAAAGATTTCTACTAAACTCTTAGGGAAATAATTTGTAAACATGTATGAAATGTCTGTTCTAAGGACTCTCAACAGGTTGGTACAAAGGTACACATATGTACGCATTGTTTGACAGATATGTTAAGATATTTTTTATCAGCTTTGATTATTGGGGATTTATCTAAGTGTCATTCCTTAGGGCCCGTTTCTTTCTTCTAGCTCTAAATTGTTGAAAGTTGTTGAAAACAGGCGGAAATAGGGGAAAATAAGGGATTTTGGCAATTTTTCATGAAAAATCATCAATTTTCAAGTGACTTTGCTACTTTGAACAGCTCTGTAGACCTTAATAATTGAGATATAGCTAAAAGAAAGAAAAGGGCCCCAGGGAATGACACCTAGATTCATCTGCAATAATCAAAAGTTATGAAAGTGTTTTTACCATCCCATAATGCTGTTTTAAGATAAAAGAATATTTTTGTTCCAATTGCACATGTCTTCTGAAACCTTCCAAACTGGAACTAATCTGAATTAGATATGATCAATTTGATGCACAACATATATAGTCTCAACATATCTGTGTCAAATAATGCATGCATATGTGTTAATTTGAACCAACCTGTTGAGAGCCCTTAATTATAAAAAAAAGTGTGATACTTACCACGGCCCCTTTGTTCAATGCTTGTCAGAATATTTTGAATGAAACGTTTCGAAAGAGCTTCCTCTTCGTCTTCAAAATTTATTCTCAGGCCAATCGTTATTCCATTCTTTGGGAATTCCTTCATAATACAAAGATACAATACAATACAATACAAAGATTTTTATTTCAACTGCAACAATCAGGAACATGTTCCTGTATTTTGGTTGTCACAGCAACGCGTAGATATTCCTTCCTCGGATGTCACTTTTATATGATATAATTACATCAGTTTATCGATGCAGTTTAGGCTGACAGCTAGATATGAATAGACATGTAGCTATGTACAGTGTGTTAGGTCATGAGTATCCATTTCATTAGTATTAGTAACTATATGATGAAGATTTAGGTCAATACTGTGGTGTGGAGCAAAGGGGGAGTGAGACGCCCGGGCCAGGAGCATGTAGTTATCATACATGTGACAGGTTTTGAGCATTTATGCATCATTTAGATCTTTCTTGAACACTTCAAAGGAGGTACGTTTTCTTAAAGCTATGGGTAATGAATTCCATTTATGTGCCAATCTATAGGTGACACTGTGTCTTGCCAAAGAGGTCTTATACCATAGAACCTTCACAAGCTTACCATCATGTCGCCTGGTGTTTATATGTCTGGCATCAGTATTGACTGGGTCTTGTGCATATTTAAAGGCTTCCAGGGCCAGAGTATGCTCTCTACGCTCATCTAGAGTGGATATACCTGCTCTAATTCTAAGGGCCTCTACACCTGCATCCTTTTCCTGATAATAACAGACCCTTATCATCCTGTCTAATGTGCTCTGTATTTTATCCAGACCAGCCTTGTTTCCTGTTGCATAAATTAGCTGACCATAGTCAATGGATGGGAGTACCATGGTCTTTACCACGTCTAGGGCAGCTCCTTCAGTGAGTCTTAGACGAAGTCTGTTTAGGAGATAAGACTTATAGGACAGTCCTTTTTGTACACACTTGAGGTGGCCTTTGAAGTTAAGGTCACTATCTAGTTCAACGCCAAGGTACCTATATTGGTGAGTGTGGAGCAGTGTTTGACCATCTATCTTAAGCTCTATCTGACCATGGGCTGATAATTTAGGTTTGGTGCCATAGATGGCATACTTTGTTTTTTTAATATTCAAAGATAGCTTATTTTTCTTACACCAATTTGCAACGTTGGCCAGGTCTTCATTTACTAGTGTTAGTATGTCTGCTGTAGGGGCAGGGTAAGTACAGAAAAGTGCAGTGTCATCTGCATATAGCTGGCTCTTGAGGGTCTTGAGGGATGTATTCAGGTCGTTTATATAGACCAGGAAGAGCAGTGGGCCGAGTACGGACCCTTGGGGTACTCCACATAAAATAGTAGCAGGGTTTGATGTCACTCCGTTTGCCCTGGTGGTTTGCTTCCTGTTTGTCAAGTAGGATTTAAACCAATTTACAGCGGCTTCACCAAGTCCAATTTTCTGTAATTTCTGGCAGAGTAGGGAGTGATTTATTGTGTCAAAAGCCTTGGCAAAATCGAGGTAGGTGACCAAAGTAATAGAGCCTTGCTCCAATGCAGCATACATTTGATCAGTTAGTTCTATAAGACTAGTCATTGTAGAGTGCTTTGGGCGGAAGCCATGCTGGTTAGCATTTAGGATGTTGTTTTCTTGGAGAAAGGTTAGGAGTTGAGTATGGACTACTTTTTCACACAGCTTTGAGATCAGAGGAAGGATTGAGATGGGTCTAAAGTTGGTTACTAGGGAGGAATTACCACCTTTTGGAATAGGGGTGACAGAAGTTAATTTCCATGAGTCTGGAAAGGAGCTGTTTAGTATAGACAGGTTTAGGACGTGTTGCAGGTGTGAAGGAAGTGTGAGAAGGGCTGTTTTTAGTACCTGGGTTGAGATATGCTTTATACCCGACCCTTTCTTTGTTTTTATTTTGTTAATGATTAGTTTTGTTTCTTCTAAGGTTATGGGTTGAATTTTGAAATCTGCATCAGAAGTGAAACCTGTATATGTCCAGGGAATGTTCATATTACTAGCAAGATTTGGTCCTATGTTAATAAAGTAGTCATTTATAAAGTCTGCTGTGAGTTCTGGGGCAATAGGCTGTTTTGTCTCTTGGTCTATTAGGTTTATACTAGAGGCGCTTTGCCTGGGGTTGATGATATTTGAAATTTCTCTCCAGTACTCCTTAGGTTCGTTTTTGTGTGTTTCAAGATTATTTTTGTGATATTCATCTTCAGCGTCTTTGGAAATTTTGCGGGCTCTATTTTTTAGAAAGTTGGCTATATTTATATCATCTTTATTTTTTGTTCTTTTAGCTTTTGCAAGGGCCAGGTTTTTTTCAGTGAAAACATCTTGAATCGCATTTGTAATCCACGGTTTCTTTTTATTTGCAAATTTAAAGTTCTTGATAGGGCAGGTGATGGAAAGAATAAATTCAATATTTGCAACAAGGAGTTGCCAGGCTTCCTCAGGCTCATCTGCATCCCAGAACTCATTCCAGTCTACATTTCTAAGACCAGTTGTGAAATTTTCTTCAACATAGTATCTATAGGACCTACCTGTGAACTCAACCGGAATATGGTCAGCCCTTTCCATATTGAAGCCAAAATCACACACTATAACTGCATTTGTCCACTTGTACTCTTTAAACATTGTAACAAGTGCAGGTGTCAGTTTCCCTGTGCTCGCCCTTAATCTGACCATAGTTGAATAAGAGTCTACATCAGTAAACTGTGCCCCTCCTGCTCCATAGGTTAGAAAGGGTATGTTCCAAATAGACAGAAACAGTCCTGAACTGTCAACATCTACAATCAAAAATGCTTAAGCATTAAGGTTATCAACAAGTAGAGATGACATTCCAAGCAATTTCAAGTAATTAACATAATTATATGCTTATGTTCAAAGAACCATTGAAATTCAACAATTTGTGATATTTAATAAATGAATTGTGAATCGATGTGAATAACACATTTAATACTGTCTCATTAAAATCATACCATGGCTACAATACTAACTCCTTGTGCAAGCTGGTCCTATTGTTGCTGCAAGTTCCCCCTTTGACATTGCATTTCTAATGGTTTTGATTGAATATGTGGCATCACAATATGCATGCTTGACAACAAACCTGAAAATTATAAACTTTTCTGTATAATTCTGGCTACAAGACCAGTTGTTGAATGTCCGCATGAACTTTATATCTTCTTTAGGCTTTTAAGATGGCGAACAATTGTATTTACATGTATGGACTATCAGCACATGCTTTATGACTGGTCAAAACTCTGTTTGGATTATTCAAATTGTAGCTCTTTGTGAGACTTCCCCTGCTGCCAAAGTCTAGTTTGGCACAGGATAAACCCGGCAGTGCAACAGCTGAGACTGTTCCAGAATTTAAAAGGCTGTTGAAAATTATGCTCCTGGATCCATGAAAGAGAAATGAATATTGTTTCATAATTCATTTAAAGTAGCCCCTCCCCCAAGTGCCCCAAGAAATAATGAAAAAAGGTTAAATTTTGTCCATACTACCCTACACAGAGCTACTATGTTTCTGCTTGAGCGGAAATGTTTTTACCATATTTATGCTTGAGCAGAAACGTTACTGTACACCACCACGTTTCTGCTCTGCAAAGATGCAGCCAAAATGGGGGGAAGGGGGTGTCATGGGGTTAGAATAACATTGAATTGGGATACTGTAGCCCCTCATTCAGGTGCCCCAAGAAAAATTAAATCATGAAAAAACATTGAATTGATTTCATACTAGCCTACACTGGGGATATTCTTCACCACCACGTTTCGGCTCGACCAGAAACGTTTCTGCTCATCAGAAATGCAGCTAAAGGGGGGGAATGGGGTATGGTGGGGTTGGAATAACATTGATTTAGAATACTGTATAATCTCATTAAGGTGCCACAAGGGGAAAAAACGTTGAGCTGTGTCCCTACTACCCTACACAATGTTACCATGTTTCTGCTCGAGCAGAAACGTTTTTACCACGTTTCTGCTCGAGCAAAAACGTGGAATGGAGATATTGCACAAAATTTCAATGCCTTGTAGGGGGGGGGGGAGGAGGTATTTCTTAAGGATACCCCAAAGGTTATCCTGGTATGTCAGGGAACAACTCTAAAAAAGAATTATTCATGCAGGTCAGAAACAGGTCAGAAATTTCAAGCCGAGCAGAAACGTATCTATACCAGACTGGTGAGACATAGCCCTATCCACACTGTTACATATTAAACTATCAGAGTGGGTTATCGTTATTATTTCTATGATAAGTTAGGAAATGAATATCCAACATCTCATCCAAATGGAACATTCTAAACTATAGCCTGTCATGAACCATTGACTACCGTAAAACCTCGCGTATAAGCCGCGGCTAGTACGCGAATCAGATTGCTGGTGCGGCTTATAGGTTCGGCCCATGGTCAAGGTGCGGCTTATACGCAAGTTTTTGCCACTATGGCACAGTAATAAAATTGGCACATCCAGATCGCCAATGCGGCTTAGAGGATCGACCCAAAGTCGGGGTGCGGCTTATACGCGAGTTAGGCTTATACGCGAGGTTTTACGGTATCTGATAAGTAGACCATGCTGACACTTGTCTGGTTACTTGACACTTCACCATTCATAATTCTTCAATTATAAAGGTTCCTACCTCACAGAGTGGCCAGGCAGACCTCCCCTTGCCTCAAAGTCCTCTAACGCTACCTGTAACGCTGGTCCTGTTCTGTACACGGAGTAGGGGTTTGTTGGTCGACCTTTATTCATGTTGAGTAAGGCTGCAATAACTATGTCCTTGGCGGACAGAGAATCCAGCATACCAATAACCATGCCGAGCAACAATACAGCCTTCATGTCTGTTGTTGACAGCTGGTGGTATCTGCAAGGAAGAAAATATCATATGGCTGTGTCTCACGACCTTGGGACAATGTTTTTGTCTCTGACCGGGTGCCGTCTCTGACCGGCTTGGCTTGATAGGGTCAAAATACTATCAGCAGGAGCATAATTATAATTATAACTATGATTTTATAACAACCGCCATAACGTTTTTCCAAATCCTTATTTATATGAGTATAATTATTTTTAAAACACCTTTTTCTGACACCTGGTCAGAGACGGCACCCGGTCATAGACAGCACCCGGTCAGAGACGGCACCCGATCAGAGACAAAAACATTGTCCCAAGGTCATGAGACACAGCCATATACATTCTGACTTTTCAATCTGATTTACAACTACTGGGACATAATTTGCAGTACAGAAAAAAAGCATTGCTCCGTGAATTAAATAATTTATCGCAGTCCCGGTCTTATAATGCTGTCTAATACAAAAGTCTTTCCAGCTTCGCCAACTGCTAACATGTAAATAACCACAGCAAGTACCAATATCAGAAATGACAGTTTTAGGCTTGAATATAAGTAAGTGATATTCTACTGATACACGGAGACATGTGCAAAAGAAATCCCAAAATCAAGTAGAGTAGGAAACTACAATATATACATACCTTCATCAGTGTAGCACTTTCTAGAGCCTAATACGTGGCAATCTGATGTCCTCTTTCAGCCTTATGAGTGGTAAGAGAATGCACACCACCTAACAGATTATATAGATATAAGCTCATCGACCAAGGGATGTCATTACGGTGAGGTGAAGGAGAATAAAGCTGGTGATCCACTGCAACAAAATTGCGACAAATGTTTTCAAACTAGAGACAATTGCAAAAAAAATAGAGCAAGCTAGCGGCAGTGGATCACCAGCTTTAATGTTTTAAACTCCATTTCATGATGGTGTGTTCTCTCTATGATAAAAGATTGGTTGTGAATTTAAAATCTCTAGCAAGTGTGATTATTATCTTTCATAGTGGCAAATGAAAGAATAAACGTCAAGCTTCATGCAGTGATATACAACATAGGTGCTAGATCATCTTTTATTCCAAATGTAAAATCAAAGAATCAAAGCCAGATTCATTATAAACTTTGAAAAGGTCAAATCTATACCCATTAGCACACGGAGAATGTCTCCATCCTTTCCACATTAACCCTTGTAGGGGTGCACAGTGCTTTACTCAAGCATCATGCCCATCCCACACTGTAAAAATATTCCGTTGAATATACAGAGAATCAGTGTAAAATTTAACGGTGATTCATCATAACATATGATTACAGTGAGGCAATGTAAAATCAATCAATTTTACTTTGAATATCCGTAATCCAATACAGTGAAACACCGTTTATTTTTACAGTGAAACACAGTTTATTTTACGGTGAAGCTACGTTTAATTGATTTCAGTTTTGTCACACCAGGTGGCAGTTTGGTTCATGAAGAGATTTTCCTGGATGCTAGGAACACCATTTTTGTGGTGATAAGAAATATATATACAGATACAGCTGTAATGTTTGCTCTGTAGCCATCCTAGAGTGACTTCTGCTCATGGGCTGGTATTACAAAGTGTCATGAAGCATTCTATAAGGCTTTCATAGACTAATTCCTAATGATTAGGTCTGAAGTCTTGACACTAAGATGACATTGCTGATTGGAACCAAATTGGGTTTGGAACCATATTGAGCATGGAGTTATAGGGGGATAAATGAACTGAATAACACTGGGACAAATCAGTTAAATTACACAAAATACCATTACAATTATTGTTTAGGCACTGAATCAGAATACAGTGATGTTTTGTATTCTGTTAAAATAACGGTGATTCACAGTTCCGTAGAAATGACGGTGACTTTGGGAAAAACGGTGACTGTGACAATAACGGTGAAAGTCCGGCACCCAGTGTTGCCAGTGAATCACCGTTTTTTTAACGGTACTGAGAATCACTGTTAAAAAAATTTATAACAGAGATTTCTTGTTTAAAAATAGCGGTGACAGTTCCGTAAAAATAACGGTGACTTAGGAAAAAACGGTGACCGTAAAAATAACGGTGAAAGTCCGGCACCCAGTGTTGCCAGTGAATCTCCGTTATTTTAACGGAATTTTTTTTACAGTGCAGTGGGCATAAAATTCAGTGCAGTGGTGAATCAACATTGAATCAATATTGAATCAACATCGACAAGCATGTGTCAATGTTGATTCAATGTTCTGTGTCCACTGGGATACACCTTATTACGGGTCATCATGATGCATGAGTTCAGGGACTCAAGGACATAGGACAAGAACACACCATGCAGCCCTTAAGGAGTTAAAGTTGGTTATTACCATGCAGTATTGAACAACTACACACCTGAAATGTAAGACAGGTGCATGGAGCCTTTGATTTAAAACATAGATTCATTAAGTAAATTATGTGTGGTAGGCATTCGGATAATTGAATTTGATTTTGAATTCTTCAGAGAACTGATTGGCAGAATGTGATGTACCCTGCCTTGTATGCTTACAGGTAACAACAGGGATCCGCTCTATTCCGCATTAGCGAGATACAGTGGCTCCACCTTTTGGACCACTGGTAACAATCATAACCCTTTGCTCTGCAAGAACCAGCTCAGCCAAATCTCGTGGCCGAGATTAGGGTACAAGCAGGGTGCAGGTATTGTGAATAGCCTGTAACTGGACAATACTCATATCACCTTGTCCAGGATAGGGTAGTGGTTAGCACTGTGGACTCATAATGCTGGGAGCCCAAGTTCAAATCCCTACCAGGCCAAATAAAAGTATGTCCAAAAATATATATTTCTAAATTTTCTTTAGTAGTATGAATAATGCATTCTGTTTCCAAAATAGCTTTACTTATAAATTTGATTAACACGCATTGCCTGGAAGAGAATTGAACTCAGGTACCCTGCATCATGAGTCCACAGTGCTAACCACTACACTATCCAGGACTAGGTGATATGAGTATTGTCCAGTTACAAGCTATTCACAATACCTGCACCTTGCTTGTACCCTAATCTCGGCCACGAGATTTGGCTAAGCTGGTTGCTGTGGGTACTGGGAATAGACCTAGTACCAGTGGGAATGGCGCTGACCACTGATCATCTCGCTAAGGCCCTATAGATGAAGGTATATCTGTACAATGTTTATGCATAATGTTCATGTATAATGTTAATGGGATGATGCCATGATGATATAGAATGTTTATCTATGTAAAGTTAATGGTATGAATACCAGGCAGATGCTTTATCGATAACTGTATCATCTCTCTGAGTTAGAATGCCATGATGATATAGGGGTCAGGCTGTTCGCCCTGTGGGCGCATCCATTGCTTGATCTGGCAACTGGTGAGACAAGCACTGATAACTGCGGTCACATGGGTACCAGCTGTTACATAATGCACCCTAAAAGTTCCGCAGTGAAGGCTAGGGAATTATCTCATTGGTTGATAATGCATCCAGCTAGATGCCTATAACAGGGGGTTCAAAAGTTGTAATGGCTAGAACCACAACTAAATAATTACCAATGAGGAAATATCTTGATTGTGAACATCAACAAATATAAGCAATGAAAATGGTACTACAAGGATATTATCAGTCACTAATTTAGCATTCTCCTGAGGGCTTTAATAATGAATTAAGAGACGTTTCAGTGTGGACCCTTGTGCAATAAAAAATTGGAAAAGTTGTTTGCATGGAATTCTTTATTTATACTGTCAAAACATATAAAGGCCTATAGTCTGCATTTTTAGTTATAACTGTGAAATGGGTTTGACAAAATAAGTAGTGTACAGAATGACCCAATGTTAAACCCCCACCCTCCCTATAAAGGCCCAGAGTGCCGGTCCTCGCTCGGCTCTCACTGTTACTGCAGGGGCAGCAAGCATTTTGCCCTTGTTGACCATGAGATGCTTCGTTGACTGGTTGATTGGCAATCATAAGATCTATTATTATTATTCATGCTATATCAGCCTATGCTACCATCTCTGTACCTCGTTCATGGAATACTGTAAACGTATTAATTTTCGCTCAGTACATATTTTCGCGCATTTCGCGCACATAGGCATGTGCGCTAAAATATGATGTGCGCGAAAATATTGCACAAAAAATTAGCTTTCCAATGATGTCTGACACTCTATATTGCACTGCAGTAGAGACTCAACTAGGCCTACCAAATCTTACATGCTGGAAAAATCACATCCTTTTTAAAAAAAAGTGTGATATGACTCAGCTTCAACTCTTGAAGTATGACGTGCATAGCGTGTATGGCGTGGAGTTTTGTCTATATACTAAAAATAATATCAATATGACAATACAGGGCTATATACTTCCACAATAAAAGAACATTTGAACAATTATTTTGAGCTGTAGAACCCTTAATAATTGTCCGATTGAAAAACCGTAAAAACTGACATGTAGCTAAGGATCACCTGAGTGCAGCTGCGCGAAAATATAATTGCGCGAAAATGCCTTTATATGCTAGGTGCGCGAAAATTTAGCTGCGCGAAAATATCTACGTTTACAGTAACTCCTCATTGAGGTGAATGTCCAATAAACTTTTCAATACTTCAATACTTTCAATACTTTAATGGGGAGGTTCCTGCTTTTAGTATTTCAATCCCATTTGTCTCAAAACCGATCTAGCTTGGGAAATAGGCAATCTGTTTTTCATGTATTTCAGAATGATCTCTAGAAAAAAAACACCATTTTTATCCATGTCTTTGCAGATTTCGTTATACAATATCAATCAAAACTTATCATACAACAACATTGTACAGATGCTGCTTCACCCTGACATTATTATATGAACAGGTAAAGCATATACTAGCTATACATTCTGTGCAAAACACATCAATATCTCTGTCTGGAGGAAGTTTTAATGGCAATAATTTCCATTCATTAGAATGGTTCATTACCAAATATCAATATGTGATGTGAACATACCATAACAAGGCTGAACATGCAGGGAACATGATGTGAAATGCCATACCAGCACACCTGTCTTTGTGGTAAAGTATGAGGTAATTATTAGTTTTCTTATTGGGAGTATAACTTTATGATCAATGACCTAATTGCTCTGTACTGCTTTGCCTGCACTAGTACGTTATTGAGAGGCCTCTGAGTAGAGAGCAGGAATATCATAATTATGGTATCAAAACATGCACAGG
>OX381711.1:81473927-81645250 GCA_947462335.1 Harmothoe impar
AAAACGGTGTTTTTTCCTCACTCATAGCCTTAATACCTCCTACCCCCTACCCGAGGACGTCTCCCTCCCTCTGACATTCATTGTAACAAACGTCAGAGGTCAGGTGAAAATCGGATTTTTTTTCATGCACAGCCTTAGGCAGCTGTCACCCCTCCCTATTGAACTAGCCGGCCGCCGCCCGCCCGCCTGGCCGGCCCGGTCTACTCACCACGGCAGGAGGTGGCGATTTTTGTCTTACACTTAAGTCGCTCACCACATGCACACGCCTCTACTCACAGACAGACACGTTCGTCTTAGGGGGGTCCTGCTTCACGCCACACGCCTCCTGTAGTTTTTTTTTGTATACACACTGTAAGCTCATCACCGTTACCGTTAATCCTTTATACAGCTAACGCGCGCTGAATGGCTGAACAGGGTGGTAAGCGGCTTAGCTCACCACAGTGGATCCCTCAAAAAGGGATCCAGCTGAAAACGTCATACCTTATGTCTTTGTGAATGGCCGCCGCCGGTCAGTCGACGGCAGGCAGCAACCGCTTAACCCTTTATACAGCTAATGCGCGTTGAATTGCTGAACAGGGTGGTAAGCGGCTTAGCTCATCATCACAGTCGATCTCTCAAAAGAGGGGGGGGGAAAGGGATCCAGCTGAAAACGTCATGCCTTATGTCTTTTTGTTTCTCTTTGTGAATGGCCGCCGGCCAGCCGGCGGCAGCTGAACAGGGTCGGTAAGTAGCTTAGCTCTAGAAGCGAGAAGGCGTATATAAGGGGCTTGGAAACCTCCATTCACTCACTCATTCTTTTTTGCTGCTCTCTACAGTCACCACCATGAGCAAAAGACAACAGCTAGCGGCGTTCAAGAACAAGAAGACTACGCGGAACAGCGTTCGTTTAGCGTCAGTGCCTGCTCTTGCTACTGAACATGAGACTACCGCCGCAGCCGGTTGGTCTTATCACCCTCCTGCTGTAGCGAGCGCTCGCGGCAGTAGTAGTAGTAGTAGTAGTAGCAGTAGCACTAGTAGTAGCAGTAGTAGTAGTAGTGGTAGTAGTACTAGTAGTACTACTGGTAGCAGTCGTCGTGCTAGCGACGTTGTTACACTCGCGACGGTACACGTTGCTGCTAAGCGCGCTGCCGCTGCTACCGCCGTCCCGCCTGCCGCTGCTGCTGCTGCTGCTGCTGCTGCTGCGCCTGCTACTGCTGCGCTTGCTACGGCTGCGCCTGCTGAGGCTGCTGCTGCGCCTGCTACTGTTGCGTCTGCTGCGGCTGCGCCTGCTGCGGCTGCTTCTGCTGCACTTGCTGCTACTGCTACTACTACTGACGACAACGCTCCTGGCACAGCGCAGTACTGGCAACCGGGTTTTTACCTCCCCACTACTGTTGATGACTTTGATGACCTGCCGCACGTTGCACAGCCCCTCTCCTCCACCACTACATCGACGGACGCCCTCGACGCCGCTCGCGCTGAGAGTTACAGCTATTCGGACACTCAGCCCCTGAACCGAGAAGAAGAGGAGGAGGAGGAGCAGCAACAGGGTGAGACAGAGAACGACGCTGACGACGAGGCGTACGAAGAACCCGAAGGGCAAGGGGTGAGCGGTACGTTTTTCGGCTTCCCTCTTCGACCTTTCGACCTCACTTCCTCCACTGCTAGCGCCCCCCCGTCCGGTCCGTGGCGACTGCCCTCACCGCCACCTTACGAGGGCGGCGGCGGCGCTTCATCTTCTACCGCTACACACAGCACGGACGGCGTGTGGCTGCGCTGTTCCAACAACGAGACCTCCGATACCACCAGCGCTGACGCTGCTCCTGCTATCGGTTCTGCTGCTGATTCAGCTCACGCTGATGGTGTTACTCATCCTGCGGGTGTGAAACGTTCTAAGGTGAGTTCCAGAACAACAAGGCCCACTAAGAAGAGAAAAATACAAGAAAAAGAAGGAGATGGACGAGAAGAAGCAGAGAAAACACTCGGGTTAGAGTTCTGCTTAGACGGAGCTTTGACGCTGGAGATCTGGGAGGACGTGGCTAGACTGTCTAGGAGGCCGCGCTACACAAAAGACGGCCAGGTGAAAGAGGCGTCTCTGACCAGAAGCAAGCGAGTGCACTTCACGGCCGACGCGCTGCGCGAGCTCATAGCACGCATCGCCGATATCCGCGCAGTGGTGCGCATACGCGACACAGCGGCCGCGCAAGGAAAACCTAATCACACCCCCTGGTTCGCAGTGCTGGATGAGGCGGGCGAAGTGTACGCAGCTGTGAGCTACTACAGCGGTAAGAACCTCGTCCACGTGCGCAAGTACGAAGGTCCTGACAAAAAACCCACACAGCAGGGGGTGACGCTGTCCGCCAGAGCGCTCAAAGAGTTGGATGACAAAACAGAGATCATTCTGAAATATCTCGGCATAGATTCGGAATGAGAGACGCTCAACGCTCACGCGCGCACACACACACACACAGCGTTTGACGTACGCTGTATGAGACAGACAGACAGACAGACAGACAGACGGATACACAGACAGCAGACAGAAAGATAGTTACATAGACGACAGATTGATAGATGGCTAGATAGATAGATAGATAGTTAGACGGCTAAGTAGTTGGTAACCGAGTGAAAAAAAACATGACACAGTACGTATGCGAAAAGTGTTTCAAAATGTTTAAAAGAGCGTACAACCACGAGAGACACGTAGAAAATTGTAGAGTAGTAGCTAAGTTTTGCCCTCTATGCGGCGAAGGGGATTGCCGAAAGAGCGCTTGTCGACGCGAATCTCTGGACGGGGTGACCGTCCCTCCGCGCATATGTGCTGTACCGAACGGGGAGGAAACGTTCACGGCGAATTGGCCTGCGATACAAACGGGCGTCAGGATGCACGGGACTCGCGTGAGTGTAACAAACTTCAGGCTACCAACCGGCGAGTTGAGTGACGCTGTAGATACTATGCGTCGCATTCACTTGACACAAAGATTCAGATACAAAGTGGGTTTCTCGGTAGGCTTACTGTTACAACACAGAGAAGACAAGAGCAAACTGCGCTACTTCCACGCCTCCCAGAACAACGCAACTCTCATACAACCGCTCCCTACTGTAACTAATTCAGAAACTTTGGAAGAGCTCCTCTCAAAGATGCAAAACACCGTCGCTTGCGAGGAGGTACGGAAACTTTGCGACGCTGACACCAAGTGGCACGTTCTTTTTCCTACCAATTTGAACATCTGCGTTTACATGGGACCGGGGGAATTCCCCATAGGCGGTAGGATCACTCAGGCCGGTCGAGTTGGAAAGAGAAGCGGCGTGTTAGATTTTCCCAACAAGGACAACCTCTGCATCTTCCGCTGCATTTCCTTTCACTTATACAACACCAGCAAGCGCGCTTCAGATTTGTTACGTCAGTTCTGTCCCGCTGCCACACCTGAATCCTTTCCGGGTCTGAACATCCGCGACTTACCCGCGTTAGAGAACTTGTTTGACGTACAAATAGCGGTTTACACCGCGTCGCGTCAAGTGCCGGGGCGGAAGTTGAGAAGACGCGTTACTCTGATCAGACCGCCTTCCAGAACTGTGGCCGCCCGAGGTAAAGTCAACCTACACCTGACGGCGAAAGGCGGTTTGCACGTCTCTCTCGTCACGGACTTCAACGCGTACGCGGGCATATACGAATGTTGCAAGTGTAAGGCGGCGTTCACCACCGAGTTCTTGCTGAAGAGACACAGGAACCAGCTTTCCTCTTGCCGACAAGTCAAGTTGCGCTACGTAGGTGGCATCTACCAAAATTCGAGAACGATTTTCGAAGCGCTAGCAGACTTCTCCATTTTTCCCCCCGACGGACATTCCGGAATCTACCCTTACAAGATCGCCTTCGATTTCGAGGCTTTCTTCAGACCGTGCAAAGAACCGTCGACGGAGCACGTGTCCCTGCTGTGGGATCACGTCCCTTTGTCGGCTAGCGTCGCATCCGACTTTCCGGGGTGGGAGGGGCCCGTCTGCTTCGTCAGAGCGTCCGACGCAGATTCCGACCCCTTGTTGGACCGAGTTTTAAATCACATAAACGAGAACGCCAAAGCGATCGGGGAAGCTGTGCTAGAACTTTACCGACCGACGTTAGCGAAGTTAGATGCGGCGATAGGTGAAGCTCTCCTGCTGGAGGAGGCGACGTTCACCACCCCTTCTCCAGGCGGCTTCGCTGCGGCTCAGACCAGACACCCGTTAGTTCAACTGAAGAAGCGTCTTCTGAGATACATCCGTCAAGCTCCAGTGGTGGGCTTCAACTCGGGGCGTTACGACTTGAACCTGATCAAAATACGCCTTCACTCGTTCTTCGCCTCCGGAGACCGAAGAAACCAAGAATTCAGCGTCATAAAGAGAAGCAATCAATACTTGGCGGTTTACACACAGCACACGGTTTTCTTGGACGTAGTCAACTATTTGGCACCCGGTTACAACTACGCGACCTATTTGCGAGCTTTCACCAGGAACGAAGAGAAAGGTCACTTTCCTTACGAATGGATGACGTCTACCAGGAAACTGGCAAACAGAACGCTGCCGCCGAGATCGGCTTTCGACAGCGAGCTGACGGGCGTCAAAATGTCCGAATCCGACTACGCCGCATGTCAGAAAGTTTGGTCCGACGAGAAGATGCAAACTATGGAAGACTACTTGATCCACTACAACAACAAAGACGTGAAACCTTTCATAGAAGCTCTGAAAAATCACGCTAAATTTTTCCAAGATCGCGGCATCGACATGTTGAAAGACGGAGTTTCTCTCGCCGGTTTGACTTTACGCTTCCTCTTCCAAAACCTAGAAGACGCGTTCACAACGTTTCCCCAGTTCGACGCCGTCCTCCACGCTTTGATCAAAGAGAATCTAGTCGGCGGTCCTTCCATCATCTTCCATAGATTTCACGAGAAGGGCACCACGCGGATAAGGGAGCACAAGTACGGCGAAGAAGCGAGACCGTGCCAACACATCCTAGGACTAGACGCTAACTCTCTGTACTTGCGCTGCATGAGCGAAGCGCACTGCACGGGCTATTACGCGGTGAGACGGCCCGAGACCGAGTTCAAGCCCGAAATCAGGCAAAGAAACTCTCACAGCGCTTTGGAGTGGTTACGCTTCGTAGAGCACGACCGCGACGTGAAACTGCGCCACGCTCTGAACGGCGGCGAGATGGCGGTAGGCTGTCGGAGAATTCGCGTGGACGGATTTCACGCGGCCTCTAATACGGTTTTCCAGTTTCACGGGTGTTGGTTCCACGCTCACGAGTGCATACCGTCGCACCGATATCAGTGCGCTTCACTGAGAGAGGAGAGACGCGACAGAACGACCAGAGTAAGCGCTTACTTGAAAGCGTTAGGTTACAAGCTGGTCGTCGTGTGGGAGTGCGAATGGCGAGAGATGAAGCGTCGAGATGAGCGGGTCAAGGCCTCCCAACAACGCTGGAAGGTTGACGCTTTGAAAGTGTCTCGAAACGCGATGAGCGAGAGCGACATCCTTTCCGCTGTGAAAGAGGAGAAAATGTTCGGTTTAGTTCAAGTGGACATCACTACGCCGCCTCACCTACGAGAGTACTTCGAAGAAATGACCCCCGTTTTCAAGAACGCGACCGTTTCAAAATCGGACATAGGCCCTCACATGTCAGACTTTGCGCAGGAAGAAAAGCTGTTGAGCACGCCTCAGAGATGTCTGATAGGGAGTTACCACGGAAAAAATATTCTCTTGGGAACGCCGCTTCTCAAGTGGTATTTAGAGCACGGTTTGATAGTCACCAAAGTGCAGCTGGTGGTAGAATACCTACCTAAACGCTCCTTTGCCGGTTTCGCGGACGAAGTGACGGCGGCGCGAAGACGTGGCGACGTGAACGAGAACGAGAAAATTCTGTCAGACTGTTACAAGTTAATGGGAAACGCTACGTACGGTAAAACAATCTGCAACAAAGAAAAACACACGGCGGTGAGATACACTGACAGTCGGAAGTTCGAACTATTGGCCAATTCGTGGCGCTTCAAAAAGGCGTTTGAGTTGACTTCCGATCTGTTTGAAGTCGAACTACAACCGAAAACGGTCAAGAACAACCTCCCTATTCAGATAGGGTTCATGGTATACCAGTACGCGAAGTTGAAAATGTTAGAGTTCACATACGACTTCTTGGATAGATTCGTCGATCGGCGCGATTATGCCCTTTGTCAAATGGACACCGACAGTCTTTACATGGCTCTCAGCGGTGCCACGTTGGATGACCTAGTGAAACCTCGCCTGAGAGAGACGTACTTCAGAGAGAAACGAAAGTGGCTTCCGACAGCGGTGTGCGACGAGCACTTAGAGCTTTTCGTGAAGACAAAAACGGAAAGAGTGCGAGAATGGTGTGCGCCGCCCGGCGGATGTTGTGAGAGACGGTACCTTCACGATCTGAGAACTTCGGGGCTCATGAAAGCGGAGTGGGAAGGTGACGGGATCCTAAGTCTCAACCCTAAGACTTACATTTGCTACGATCGAGTCAGCGACACCGGTGAAAGAAAATCCAAAAAATGGAGTGCAAAAGGCGTACAGAAGAAACAAAACCCCCAGGAACCAGACGCCTTCTTGGATGTTCTTCGCCAACGAAAAACTCTCATTGCTGTAAATAGAAATTTCAAAGTGGTGCGAAACAAAATGGTCACCTACACCATAGAGAAAGACGGCGTGCGCTACTTGTATTATAAGCGTCGCGTGCATTCTGACGGTGTGACAACGAGTCCTTTAGAGATATGAAAAAAAAAAAAAAAAAATAAGCGTGTGCATCTTTTCAAAAATAGAGTGTTTATCAAGATTGAAAAAAAAAAATTAAAAAAAATTAAAAGAAAATATTGTTGTGTTTTTATTATCATACGTCTTCTTTTACTAGTAAGTCGCGCAGTCTCTTAAAGCGTCACTCATGTGACGACGTCGCTTCCAGTCACGGGATCCTAAACAAAAAAAAAACTTCTTCTTCTTCCGGTCACGTGATCAATCAGGTCGCTTCCGATTGGCCATTAAGTCGTGTGACGTCACTTCCGGTCACGTGACTCATCAGGTCACTTCCGATCACGTGATCCTAAATTAGGTCATATGACGTCACTTCCGGTCCCCTAAGTAGGTCAGTAGGTTACCCAGAATGCACCATCCCCTAAGTAGGTCACTTCCGGTCACCCAATGGAGGCCTCTGATTGGCTGCAGGGTTACCCAGAATGCACCGCTAATCCCCTAAGTAGGTCACTTCCGGTCACGTGACCAAATGGAGGCCTCTGATTGGCTAACTAGGTCACGTGACGTCACCACTAATCCCCTAAGTAGGTCACTTCCGGTCACGTGACCAAATGGAGGCCTCTGATTGGCTGCATGTCGATTGAGTAATAAACAGTACTTAACTATAGTCCCGTTCCGATACATACTATACTACTGTGGGGTGTAAACAATTCGGAGCCCTCGAGGGGGGGGGGGGGTAAAAATAATACAACCTATTTTGAGCCAAAAAGCCTGCACGGGGGGGGGGGGGGAGAGATTTCGACTGGGGGTGTGAAAATTTTGCATGGCCCGTGCAACGTCAAATTTTGAGTTAGACCTGTCACTTTTTGGTAATGATGGTCCCTAGCTGGAGCTAATCTGGGCCCGCATCAACCATGTTAGTTTGTCAACTCTGATAACCTAGCGTCGTCTATGGTCGTCTCATGGGATGGTAACCTGGCAGCTAGGTTGTCAATTTAAAGAGTTCAAACTTCTTTATTCGAAGACCGTAGACAACCTCAGTGACTTGAGAGTGTGGAGGCAGCCTGGACTCCCTTTTGACCCTGTTTCTTTTCTCTGTGTGGGTAATTCGCAAAAAGTCTACATTGTATCCGACACTTTAAAAAAAAGTCTGTTTCCGGTGGAGCGAGTGGACTAAAAATAACTCACCCCGGGCGGCTGCAAAATCTTTTTGTTTGTAATTTTTTTTCTTGGAGGGGTGGGGTAGGGGTATTCTTTCACTCAAAGTAACACATTATCATTAAATTAACCTTTTATCAATGTGTTTTCCCCATCATGCTTTATGCCCTTTGTTGTCATGATACATGCCCAGGGATACATGTATGCATATTTAGTCCATGAATATAATTACAGCGAATATAAATATACCCGTCAATTTTTTTTCTTTTTTGGTATGAGATGGTAAAATTACCAATCCCGTTTATTTATACTGGACATAAAAAAGAGCTTGTTCAGCTCGATGAGTATTTTACATCCAGTTTTTCATTCAAATTTACAACAATACATAGGTCTATAATGGATAACGTGAGGAGTCAGGATATCTAGTCCTCGACTTCTCATAATAATGGTTTACAATAAAGCTCATTGCTTTGCCTACCTTATTTTCCTGCTCTCTACTTAGAGGCCTCTCAATAACAAACTAGTGCAGACAAAGCAGTACAGGGCAATTAGGTCATTGATCATAACGTTATACTTCCAACAGGAAAACTACTAATTGGCTTAAACTTTACCACAAAGACAGGTGTGCTGGTATGGCATTTCACATCATGTTCCCTGCATGTTCAGGCTTGTTATGGTATGTTCACATCACATATTGATATTTGGTAATGAACCATTCTAATGAATGGAAATTATTGCCATTAAAACTTCCTCCAGACAGAGATATTGATGTGTTTTGCACAGAATGCATATATGTATAGCTAGTATATATGCTTTACCTATTCATATAATAATGTCAGGGTGAAGCAGCATCTGCACAATGTTGTATGATAAGTTTTGATTGATATTGTATAACGAAATCTGCAAAGACATGGATAATTGATATTTGGAAATGAACCATTTTAAGTAATGAAGATGAATGTCATTAAAACCTCTACAGAGATGGTGATGTTCTATGTACTAGACTCGGCCCCCGTCTCTATATAGACTCGGTCCCTGTCTCTATATAGACTCGGCCCCCGTCTCGGCGTGGGGACACGGGTGGGCGGGTCTGACGGCGAGAGACTATCTATGTACAGGATGCATGGTAAGGCCTCATGGATGATCTGCACATTGCTGTTGTATGATAGGTTTTAATCAACATTGTATAACAAAATTTTGAGAGACATGTAATACAATGGTTTTTTTTCTGTAATCAATTCTAGAAATTATTCTGAAATCTATGAAAAAGAGATTGCCTATTTCCCAAGCTAGATCAGTTTTGAGACAAATGTGATCGAGATGCTAATTATATAAGCAGGAACCATCCTGTTAAAGGCGAAATGCTTGCTGCCCCTCCAGTAACAGTTGGAGCTGAGTGAGGACAGGCACTCTGGGCCTTTGAAAGAGGTGGTTGGGGTTTAACATTCAGTCATTGTATGCATTATTTATTATGTCAAACAGATGGATATCTGTTCACAGAGAGAAGAAGTAGAATCACTGTAACTCTCAAATGGGAGTCCAGCCTCGATCACTGAGGTAACTCTCCTCACAACTCTAAAGTGACTCCCAATCAATAGGGAGTCTTAGAACAGAGTCATTATAGAGTTATTTTAGAGTCCTGCTAATGTTTAGGAGTCACGTTAGAGTCCTGGGGAGAGTTACCTCAGTGATCTCGTCGGGAGTTACAGTGATTCTACTTCTTTTCTGTGTGTTGGTAATACCCAACTTTCAAGGAAATGGCCGCTATACGCATGGATTCTTTTAGTAGTAACCATCAATCTTACTCAATCTTTATTTAATCGACCACCATAACTAAACCTTTTAAGAATCTAGCACCACAGGCCATGTAAACCCGTTAAAAGGGCCTCGATCTAAACCAATTGTAGAATCGTAGAAAAATCCTCTGAAATCAACAAATGTGATCAAGATCAATCTTGATTCAACCCAGCACTGCAGGCCTACTTTTGTCAATTACATCCAAGTATCCAGTTCTACGCGGCCTTAAGACTATTTAAATAACCATTTTAATGGGTCGAGAATCATAGCAAAAAGTCCCTCGACGCCATTATCTGTTGCTATGGTCAAAACGATCAGTCAATGAGATTCCTTGAGTATGAACACACCCTTAATTCTTAGGCATCCAAACTTTGTAAATCGTATAGATCAATACTTTAAACCCTGTTCTATGAGGTGAGTGTAACTTTTAATTTCAATATTATTTTAAAGATGCCTCCTTGACGTTTTTAGACTGACCCATGCCTAATATGGGTCATTCCCCTGAACTAGACTTAGGCCCAACTTTAACCTTCAAGGGCTGCATCATGTGTTAATGTTCTATGTTACCATGATGTATGGATGCAGCCTCATTCATGCATCATGTTGACCTGCAAATTTTAGGAGTTTGTCATACCAATAGGCCAAAAAAAAAGAGGTTTGTTTCAGGTTACCCGACCGACCCTATCTAAACAGGGCCGACCCTACGTTTTTTTATGCAATTTTGAAACAAATTTTTATATTTTTATACTTTTTTGGGGTCAATTTTAGGTTTACAAAATTCAGGAAAAAATAATTCCCCATCTTAACACTTTTTGGGTCAATTTTAGAGGGAAAGGTAAAAAAAAAAAAAAAAAGTAAAAAAAAAAAGAAATCCGACCTACCGACCCTAGAGTTTCTTCCCATGTTACCGGAAACAAAACTTTTTTTTTATTTGGCCATACAATGCTTTACGTCCCCCAACAAAATGGCTGCCGATTCTGTGCACAGCGCCCCCTACAGCCTTGGGAGACTTGGAGAATAGTGGATGACTGTGTTACCTGTAATGTCACATGGCAGGTAATAACACCAGCCTCTCTCATAGTATTTCAATAATGAGTTCTCTTAAGGAATCACAATTTCATTTAATTATCCCAAGCCTGCAACATGTTTCTAGGTAATAGTTCAATATATATGTTAGATGAAAGGCTGAGGATTTCATGTGTCTGATACACCACGTGCGCGGTTCTGTCATCACAGAGAAAAGAAGTAGAATCACTGTGACTCCCGACTTGATCACTGAGGTAACTCTCCCCAGGGCTCTATAGTGACTCCCTAGCATTATAATAACTCTATAATGACTCATATTCTAGGACTCCCTAATGATTGTGAATCACTTTAGAGTCGTGAGGAGAGTTACCTCAGTGATCGAGTCCAGACTCCCATTTGGGAGTCACCGTGATTCGACTTCTTTTCTCTGTGATGTTGCATGGCAGTATTGGACTCTAATATGTGGAGGCTGCCATGAGATTTCAGATTGGTATTCAGTTGACACTACGAGGTTCTAGTCTGATGAAGGTATGTACTAATATAGTTACTGTACTTGATTAGGGGTTTATTTTGCATATTATTGAATACATCTTGACAATACAGCTCTCTTTTTTTTAAATTGTTATTTGCTATATTTCCTCAATCAATGGCCATTATAAGGTCTTGACTGAGGTACATTCTTTCAAAGGAGTGACGGTTAATGGTTGGCTCTAAGGCAGGTGGCCCCTGCACAGATAGCAAGCCCCAAGACACACGTGGGGATGAACTTGTGTATTCACTAGACGCCGCTCATTCCGTGCGTAATCTTAAAATCGCCATTTCTGGCGTAATCTTAATCAGTTTTCGCCACTTCTGGCGTAATCTTAATCAGTTTCCAGGCGATACCTATCCTATAGATGGCACCACTGTAAGTTTGTAACATTGATGTATATATCGGGGGCTCTGCCCCCACACCCCCTTTTTCTTTCTCTCTTTTTTTTTCTTTTTCTGGAATAAGATTACGCCAGAAGTGGCGATTTAAGATTATGCATAGAATGGGCGGTGTCTAGTGACTACGCAAGTTCATCCCTTGTTGCCCCCAAGACCTATGGCCTCAAGTCCCCAAGCCCCATTGACGTTTAGCCCCAAGACATGTGCATAGCCCCCAGACAGAAGGCCCCCTTCTCTAGAGGTGCCTCCTGGCTTCTCAATAGCTCTCAATCATAGTGTCCGTGATGTTTCTGTGATATGTCATCAAGGACACATCACGGACAAATCATGGACACATCACGGACAGATGACGGACAAATGATGGACAAATCATGTACACATCACGGACAGATGACGGACAAATGATGGACAAATCATGGACACATCATGGGCAGACTTGAAAAAAGAGATACTTTAAGTTTAAAAGGGCAACATCTATAGACATATGATAGACACATGACGGACATATCACAGACATATCACGGCCATATGACGGACATTGGTGCAATAGAATGACGTACATAGACTACCGAATATATATACGGTACCATAGATAGTGAGGCCTTTGGTCCTGGGGCTATCATTATTGGGGCCATATATCACTGGGGCTGGGAGTCATGGGGCTATACCTCCTGGGGCTATGTCTATTAGGGCTACACAGGCGTGAGCGAATGGTTACAATGTCATGGAGCCGACCCCACTATTGTACCATGTATAGTTTTATTCTTGATTTTTCACTTAGAATAATAGTTTAGGAGTATTATCACCCTCTCTCTACTCCAGGGGTAATATCTCCCCATCCTCAAATCTACCATTTCTACCAACTGTATGCATCATGTCTTCTAATTTTGTGTGATATGTGGAATTATGACATTCAGCCCTTCGATATTGAACACTGCTGTGACCACTGTCTTTACTTATATCACCATTATCAATTTCACTAGATAAACATGTACAAGCTACATCACCAAAGTTGTTTGATGTAGAAGGACCAGTCTGCAAGCCATGAACATTATTTCATTGTATAATTATCAAAGTGTCTCATGGAAATCAAGTAAAAGATCCTAATCATTATTTATGCAAATTGTACACAATAATTTAGTCATAATTTGGTCAAGCATACCCAGAAGCCGAGTGAAATTATACCACCATGCTTACTTACCAAATTGACAAATTCTGTATTTGTGAACATCACACTGTGACAACAAATGTAATATGAAATATAACTGCCAATAGGTTTACACAATAGTTGTAAAAATTGAGTAAGGATTAACTAATGAGGATCTATATCTTGTAGCATAGGGTTACACTATAGTTGTAAGATGACATTAACTAATCAGCATCTATATCTTGTACCATCAGCTGACCACAGACATGGAAGCTGTGCTCTTGTTCTCCCTGCTCATTGCTATGCTGCATCCTGTGTGCACCAAGGACATCCAGGTAGCGTTCTTTGTTATGATGGGACGCTCACCGAGATCCCCCTTCTCCGTGTACAGGACAGGACCAGCCTTACGGTTAGCCTTGGAGGACTTTGAGGCAAGCGGGGGTCTGCCTAGCCACTCCGTGAGGTAGGAAGCTCATACATCTATTATCGCACACTCTCCTACTTATATTTGGATGTTACACTTGACAAATTTCTCCATTGAGCATAGCAAAAGGCACGATGCATAGAGCCCGGGGGGGCACTTAGTATATTTTGTATACACATGTGTGCGGCGGGGAAGGCTACTTTTTCAACAAAATCGCCCTAACGAGGGTCCAATTCTCAAGGAAAAATCATCCTAGCGAGGGCCCACTTTCATGAAAATTGCCCTACAAAGGTCTACTTTTCACAAAAATGTCCGGGTTTTCACCAATTTTTGCCACTTTTCACCAAGAATATCGCAGTTTTCGACAAAAACACAAGGGTAATTTTTTCAGCAGATTTACACAAACATGGTCTGTGTTATTGATCTTTTTTTTTTTTACCAAACCTAGGCACTTTAGACCAAAAATGCCCTAACAAGTGTAACTTTTTGGCTATTTCATCGCTTTTTTACTGAAACCTAGGCACTTTTGACCAAAAATTCCCTAACAAGGGTAACTTTTTGGCATCAAAATCGCCCTAACAAGGGTAAGAGTTGTCAGAGGTCCAGCTGCACGCCCCTGTCAAAATAATCAAGTGCCCCCCCGGGGTATAGAGAAAGCTGTTTCTCCATATCATATTGAGGGTCCATATTTCAAATTTTTAGGTCCATATATATATATATACAGACCTAAAAGTGCCTCTCTACATTTGAAAAAGACAATTACAGACTGCCGCATTCAAATCCCGACCTCTATGTTTGAATGCAGAGGTTTTGGTGTTTCTCCACATGATATGGTGTGAGAAGCTTCAAATTTCATCTGCATATCTAGGCATGGAAAAAGAGGTCACAATGGAGCAGATGGTTTTTAGTTTCTATCTATATTTCCACCATTTTACTGTTTGCCTTCTGATATTTGGTCAATTTTCACATATTACCTACATCATGACTTTGACGCACTAGTGGACAGACTCACATTTGAGCGGTAACAACGGATAATCCTAAAATGGATAATCTTAAAATGGATAATCCTAAAATGGATAATATTAAAATGATTAATCTTAACACTAGAGGGCACCACTGTCATAGTAGAATGTACACAGCAGGCCCCTCCTTCCACATAGCTTAAGTTGGATATGGTAGGCCTACATCAGGAAAGCTGAAGGCAATTGGCTTAGGTTATGGCTGTGTTGTCATCCCCCCCCCCAAAAAAAAGGGGGTTCGGGGGTTGATGTGTACAATAATAATAGTAATTTAGTACGGGGTATGACTGGGTTAGCAGTTACCGCTGGAATGGCCTTCAAAAAGTTTGAAGTGCCTTTTTATAGTGTCAGACATGTGACCTGGATTGACCAATCAGGAGCAAGTTGACTTGCTGCTGGTTTGTTGACAGTGGAATGGTTGCCATAGATAGGATGACTTCCTGGGCACTGTGACCTCATGACCTCTGTGGGTTTAAATAGAGGGATGGGCGGTTTCACCTGTGGGGATCTTCAGACTGCATTGAAATAAATTAATTTTTAATAGATATCTTAGAGATAAAAATCTAAAATTAATTCAGGGCGGTACCCTGCTCTCTGGGAGCGGGGAAATGAATTTTTTACATTTAGAAAAAAGTTTTTTCTGGTTGTAAAAAATTCCAAAAGGGGTGTTTACATTTATTAAAAACTCTTGGAGTCAGTAAAAATGTAAATTTCCTTTCATTGTCGACTCAGGGGTCAACAGTAATGATTTTAAAAATTAATATCATAGAGATGATAATTTTTAAAACTCGGGCGGTCAGAAAAATGCCTTAGCATTTTTTGTCATGTCTGTTTTTTCCAATTTCTCAGTGGAAATTGGCACTATTTTTCTATGATGGAGGGGGATGTCAGTTACACCCCTTACGGGAATTCGGTTAGTTCTACGTGGCAACCAACCAACTACCCCCTCCCCCATTATTATGTCATCAATGGACTAGAGGGTCAGCCACATTCATGCCTTGGGGGGCATTTGTGTGTAGTCTCTGAATCCAATTATACTCAATCAAATTCCGCAGGTACTTGGCCCTGTCAGATTTCGAATGTGCATGTATAAAGTCAACAACAGTGATGGTCATGTCTCTGTGTTTAGACTCTTGGCCCCTTTTGGAGCAGGTGTTCATGTGACGTGAGACTTCACTCACTTTGAACTCCTTCCTCCGGATTTTACCATGGTGGTCACAAAACCGGGTTTTTATGGCATTTTCTGTCTGGCCGACATATTGCATGCCACAAATTTTACAGGTGATGCAGTAAATTAAATTGGTGCTGGAGCAGCACACGTTGTATTTACTAGTATATTCACGGCCTGTGACTGTGCACTTTATTCTGCCACTTTTGTCCAGCTGGGGACAATAGTTGCATTTGGGCCATGAAAGACACCTGTTTTTGTTGGGCTTGGGAACTAAGGGTTCCTCTGGGCTCAACTTTGCTCTCACAAGAAGGTCCCTCAGACTTTTTGGGCGTCTGTGGGACATTTTGAAACCATGTTTATAGATGGCCCTGGTACTGCAAGATTTGCCTAGCATGTCCCAGTTCCCCTTGGTGATCTTGTGGACGCCATTGAAGCCAGGGTTAAAGGTTGACACCAGATATGTGGCATTGTCCTGTTCCTTGTCTTTAATGGCTTTGGTCACTAGTAGAGAGGTACGGTCTCTCTGACATGCATTGTAGAATGCATGTGCTACTAGTGCTGCTGGGTATCCCCGACGTACAAAGTGACGTCCCCTTATGATGCAATGTTTGATGAAATAGGCATCATCAGAGCATATGCGTCTAAGTCTTAGGAATTGCCCAAAAGGTATACCTTTTACACTATGTCTGGTATGGGCAGAGGTATAGTGTAGGTAATTAGAACTGTCTGTGGGTTTTGTGTACAGGTCAGTGCTAATTTGCCCTTCATTGTCTAAAAGGACAGTGGCATCTAAAAAGTCCACCCTGCCGGCCGAGGTGACCACAGTGAATTTTATAGAGTCATGGATTCTGTTCAAGTAGAGAATGAATTCTTCTAGAGCAGTTTGGCCATGTTGCCAAACAAAGAAGATATCGTCTATAAATCTCACCCACATGAGTGGTTGAAGTTTATAGGTGTATACTTTGGATTTTTCTAGACTGGCCATGAAAAGGTTGGCGTAGCTTGGGGCTACCCGGGTTCCCATGGCGGTGCCACCCACTTGTATATAATGTTTCCCTTTGAAGTCGAAATTGTTCTTGGTGAGTACAATCCACAACA
Source organism: Harmothoe impar (assembly GCA_947462335.1). Taxonomy (NCBI): domain Eukaryota; kingdom Metazoa; phylum Annelida; class Polychaeta; order Phyllodocida; family Polynoidae; genus Harmothoe; species Harmothoe impar. The sequence goes on from OX381711.1 coordinate 81,490,412, forward strand.
AGGTGTAGATTGCTTCATTAGACATTTCTCCTCTGAGGGGGGTTCTATTGTAGTACAGATGCCTGTATATAGATAGAGCCCCTTCAATGTTGGGAATGTTTGTATAAAGTGAGGTGACGTCTAGAGTTCCAAGTATACAACCTTCTGGCAGTGTGCCTAAAGATTGTAATTTTAGAAGGAAGTCAGTGGTGTCCCTTACATAAGACTTAGTAATGGTTACATAGGGTCTTATATAGTGATCAACCAGGCATGAGATTTTCTCTGTGGGGCTGCCATTGGCTGAGACTATGGGACGACCAGGGGGTGGTGTCTTACCTTTGTGTATTTTCGGGAGAAGATACAAATAGGACGTCCTGGGTCTAGTTGTCCTGAGTTTGGCGCAGAAAGCCTTGTCCATTTCTTTAAGCTCTAGGAGCCTATCAAGATGGGTATTTATATAGTCATTATGGGCTTCAGTGAGGTCAGCTGGGACTTCCCGGTAGAATTTAGAGTCAGAGAGTTGTCGTTCTCCTTCTTTAATATAATCGGCCCTATTTTGGATAACTATAGCTCCCCCTTTATCTGCAGGTTTAATGACTATCTTGCGATTCTTGGGATGTCAGTTACACCCCTTACGGGAATTCGGTTAGTTCTACGTGGCAACCAACCAACTACCCCCTCCCCCATTATTATGTCATCAATGGACTAGAGGGTCAGCCACATTCATGCCTTGGGGGGCATTTGTGTGTAGTCTCTGAATCCAATTATACTCAATCAAATTCCGCAGGTACTTGGCCCTGTCAGATTTCGAATGTGCATGTATAAAGTCAACAACAGTGATGGTCATGTCTCTGTGTTTAGACTCTTGGCCCCTTTTGGAGCAGGTGTTCATGTGACGTGAGACTTCACTCACTTTGAACTCCTTCCTCCGGATTTTACCATGGTGGTCACAAAACCGGGTTTTTATGGCATTTTCTGTCTGGCCGACATATTGCATGCCACAAATTTTACAGGTGATGCAGTAAATTAAATTGGTGCTGGAGCAGCACACGTTGTATTTACTAGTATATTCACGGCCTGTGACTGTGCACTTTATTCTGCCACTTTTGTCCAGCTGGGGACAATAGTTGCATTTGGGCCATGAAAGACACCTGTTTTTGTTGGGCTTGGGAACTAAGGGTTCCTCTGGGCTCAACTTTGCTCTCACAAGAAGGTCCCTCAGACTTTTTGGGCGTCTGTGCGTCTGTGTGTACAATAATAATAGTATGCAAGGAGATGGTGGGCAACGATAATCTTTAAAAAATGCTATAGTCTTGAATGTCATTAACTTTAAGATTGTGTAGGGGCTAGGGTTATGCGGGGTTTATATGACGGGTTCTGTTGGATGCTGTGTTGCGAACTCCGTCCGAACCCTTCAGCCCGACGGCAGGTGGCAGCATCTGCTTCGGGCTTGGGGTATGGACAGAGGTCGCTATAGGCTTCCGGTCTGCGTTTGCGCGCGCAGGCTGGCTGCCTATATATACCCAGCATCCGATAGGACTCATCGGTCACTCTGGATCCAAGCTAGGACAGAGGCCCCGCGATCATATCGGCTGCATAAGCCTACTGACCCGTTCCGAACTCTATAGGGAGTTCGCACTGCAAGAGCTTTGCCTGTCTAGGTTACTGAATAAACCTATTGATTCGCAACCTGTAACACTTGATCCGAACTGTGTTGGCTTTGTTCCTTTACTTAATACTATAACAATATTATAGAGGACCAAAGTATCGTTTATTACAATTGTAAAGTTTTTAAGATTGGTCATTTTAAGATTGGACAGATATTTTGGTTTGACAGGAGATGGCAGATCAGCGGCTGCTGAACAAAGTGGGACAGCGGTGGGAGAAGTTTGAGTTTTCAAAAAGTTTTTTGACATAAAATCAAGTTGAACCTTTCAAAATCATGTCAGGTTGAAAAGATTATATGCAATATTAAAGAACACATGACTCATCCAAATGACAAGTTTAAGATAAAGACGCTTCATTTAACTCAACACAGAAAAAAAAGCATATACAAAGTAAAATGAAGAGAGCAGAATAATCACCTGGAACTGACAATCTACTGAATGTGTCAAAGTCTCAGGTCATAAACTTTATCAACTTTAATATGAATAAAAAAATTCCAGTTGAATTCAACCAATGCAGCTATGGCAGTGAACTGAGACTCTGCTTTAGAGCATTGTCTGATCAACACAAACCTTAAAAGGTTCATCAACCCTGTGGGGTTGGCAAGTTAGATTACGGCAGTGATTCCCACCGGAAGTGTGCCAATGCACCATGAAGACGAAAGCACATGGTACATGCAAGTGTTTTACTGATATCTAAGGGTCTAAGTGGCATAGTCCGATGATAAATCTTGAAACAGATTTTGCTAGGAATGAACTAGAATATTCAATATGACCATACTTCATAAATACTATTCCCCAGAGTTCAGCTTAGATTTCAGCTAATTACCAGTTTTATGCTCAGTTTGAGACTTTTGGAGTGCATGCTATAAGTCCAACCTCTAATAGTCTGGAATATTGCATGAGAGATGTCCTCCATAATGGCCCAAGGGGCAAATCATTCTAAAACTTTGCGAGCGGTGTTTCTAAGGTAATATGGAAGTGCTGATCGGGAATTGACCCCTTGCATAGCTGAAAAATGGACGTTTCCATGGAAACGAGCCTAAAAACAAAATGGCCGCCCACAATACCAGACGGAGCAAAATTTCATTGTGCAAATGCACACAATTACCAAGCGATGGTTAGAAAAATGATGATGAGTACCATAAATGCACAGAGTTTTGTATATCAAATACACCTGTCTACATCAGGCAAGTAGCCCTTGCGACTAGCTTCGATTTGCACCCACTCCCAGGTCTCTAGGGGTAACGGTACGCGAGATAGAATTTAACGTATTCTCATCCAATCAGGATTGGGAAGAAAATTCACCTCCTGCCCGAAATCTTCAAAACGCGATAAGTCAGCAACCGCTGGTCCGATTGACTCCATATTCAAAGCGTTTGATAGCCAATGACAAGGCCTTCCTGACTGCAGTCATGCCATTTCATAGTGTTTGTCACCATAGTATTGGGGTCTTTCGGGCGGGGGGGGGGGGGGGTAGTATGGGATGATGTATGCGTATAGTGTCAAGTTGGGGAATTTCTTTTTTCTAAATTTTCTTAGTCCACTTGTCATTTGGATATCACTATCACAATGTAGGAATAGAAGCTAGGTAATAGCAAATATAGGTTGTTTTATGCCAACTTCCTTGAGAAATGTAGCCGGTGGAAGGGTTAAAGGTAAAAGGGGGCCTATCTTATCAACGACCCTCATGTGAATAGATTCTCAACCAGCAAAGTATGTCCAAAAGCCTGGTAGCCTGGCTGCTAAAGTGGCGGCCATTTTGTATTTGAGCTTATGACTAGACCCCCTGAAAATTCAATGTTGCGAGTGTCATTTCCAGATTCTACACCACTGAATTAAGTATAGAAAACCGTTTCCCAACTTTTAGAATGAAATGCTCCTTGGGTCATGATATTCGGAAATTCAGTCCCCACTATAAGGAATACAGCGTAAAGGGCTATGCATGCTCATGGGACCCTTGTAATTGCCTCTTATTGCCCATCAATGGTATTTCATTGTGCCCCATCTTTCAAATATGATATTATAATGACATTTTGATATTGTTTAAGTAGAATTAGAATTATGGAAAAAATCAGACCATGCCACTTTAAGACTATTTGGAATCTATTGGTGTCTGTCACACTGAGGAACAATCAAATTAGAATTAATCGTATTTTTGACAAGAAAGAAAGTAATTCCCCTCTCTTTATCAGAAAGCATGTTCTGATTTAAACATCATACTCTGCTATCATTTTCAGGTTTGTCGTCAAGGATTCATTTTGTGATGCCACAGATGTGATTAAATACACCAGAACATTGATGTCAAAGGGAGAACTTGCAGCAACAATTGGACCAGCTTGTTCAAGAAGTATGTGTTTTATTTTTTGGAAATACAAGATGTCCTATGCTTTAGCACTGAAGGGCCGTATTCAATGCCCCCCTTGAATACAACATGGCCATATTCAATGGGCTAAGAAAAAGTTGGTTTTCATTCATTAAATGGCTTCAAATAAAAAAATAAACACAAATGCCAATTACATTGATACCTCTCTGATGTATTTCACGAGTGGGGGCTGGGGCGCATCCCACTCAGCCTGCGGCTTCGTGGGATACTGCCCCAGCCCCCACTCGTGAAATACAACAGAGACAGTACCAATGGGCGTTGGCATTTGTCTATGTATTCATTGATCTTTGTTAGCGTTGTACGTGTTGGTCTACAAATAGATGTTTGTCTTCTGTGTCCGTGGTGTTTGGAAATTGACTACAGTAAAACCGCGCGTATAAGCCTAACTCGCGAATAAGCCGCACCCCGACTTTAGGGGGATCCTATTAGCCGCACCAGTGATCTGATTATGATGACTTTTGTACTGTATTATAATAGAAAAAACTTGTGTGAAAGCCGCACCCTGACTCCTACAAGCCGCACCTGCGATCTGATTCATGTATTACCCACGACCTATACGCAAGGTTTTATGGTATAGAAATCCCATGAAAGGAAAAAATATGACATTTGCCGTCATTATGCCATCATTATTTGTATGGACTATGCTATGCTCACAATTATTTGGGACAGGTCATGAAATGGTAGGTTCAGGCCAGGTTGTCCAGAGTGCATAAAGAAAAGAAGTAGAATCGCAATGACTCCAAAATGGGAGTCAGGACTCATTAGGAAGTCTATGTGTGTTGACTCTCTTTCTAATAAGTGTCAAATTTCCCTGGCTCTATTCAGAGGAGAGTCAGCAGGATTTAAGTTTGTTAAGGAGTCAAATTAGGATGGCTTCATAAAATACGGGAGACAAATTAGTTTGACTCCATAATTGCAGGGAGACAAAATAGGTTGACTCCCCATGCAAGGAGATATTGACAGCTCCTTTCCTCTTGGCTTCATTGTTTCCATCAGTCGTATTGGCAGGAATCAACCAAATTGAAAGATGCTGGTTAGAATGAGCTCAGTACTGACTTGATCAGTTAAATAGCGTTAAGGCCACTCAAAAAATTTAACGATTTCTCATCACCGCTCGCATCATAAAAATCAAGTTTTGAGGAAAACCTTTTTTCTTTGCCAAATTTTGATGATAAACTTGATTAAAAAAAGCACAAAATCGGCCATATTTGGTATCAAATTAAAGCTAAAAAGGCCAGCAATGCAGTGGAGTAGAAATAACTTACATTTTCTCCACATTTAAAGATCAATTAATTCGTGACCAATAAGATGTTAATTTTGGCCACAAAAAACGTGAATCATCCTATACATTTTGGCCTGCAAGTAAAAAAAAAGCCTAGCTTGTCAGATTTCTCAGACCTTGCTGATGAGAAACTACTTTTTTTTGAGTGGCCTAAAGATTCTTGCATGTAGGAGGCCTGGTATGGGCTGTACATGAGCTGCACACCCTACAATACAATGAGTCTGTGAGAAAATCGGTGACCCCAGCGGGGTGCAGTTAAAGAGATATCCCAGTGTTCGATATATTTTGACCCACCAATTATATCTCAAAATGACTAAGCACTATGTTAGTTTGATATATGATGATGTAATTGAAGCAAAAAAATGATGATTCATAGGCCAGATTTTGATATATCGACATTTGAAAGTAGAACACCATTTACTATGGCCATAAAGGGGAGTTAACTAATCTTTTCTGGTGTACAGGTGAGATAATCTGTAACATGTCTAACCAATAAAAACAGGTAGTCATAGGTAAACATAAGATTCACAGCAGAATTAGAAAAAAACTGTAAAAGAAAGTCCTAGTTCTTTGGTCAATCTCTATCTGAACACTAACCAACTATGAGGTTCAAGCATTACCTGCCAAGCTAGCCCTGATCATAGGGCACTGGACTTTAGATCCAAGGATTGCCGGTTCGAATCCCACCAATGCCAAGTCCTGAAAAATGTGACAGATGACAATAATAATTTCATAAGTTGATCTTTTACAGGTTTCTAGCATTGAGACCTAATAATATTGGCAAAATAGACATTAATCGTCATAAATATGAAAGAAACAGCCCCCAAAAAATGCCATATTAGGTTACAAAATTGGTAGTAGTAGGATTATCTAGGGGAGATATGTGATCAATCTATATGGAATGGGTATTGCAGCAGAACACCGCAAACGAAGGGCTGCAGCCACCACGAGTGAACTGCAGTTGACACACTGGGGGGTTTGGGGGCATGCCCCCTCAAGACAATTTTGAATTTATAGCCTTCAAATAGTCCATTCTTATGAATTTTGCACACACTTTATGAAAGGTCTGATCTACATCTAGCCTCTATCATTTGGTTTGGGATTTTTTTGGGGGAGAGATCCTTTGGAAAAATACTTTTGTCACCTGAATGCATGCCCCCCCCCCCCAACTATAACATATATTTGAACACATTGAGAAGGAGGGAGTGGCATTGAGGGGAAAGAAGGGGAGCGGTTGGAGAGCTTAACTGAACTTGTGGACCTTTTATAAAAACTTAAGGTCACATATAAAGTTGCAAGCAGGGTACAGTGAGCTTGGTACCCACAGGAAATTTTCGAGATCTAGAGGCAAAAGGGTTCTTTCTGGTGGGTTCTGAGAGCTGTATAGATTCATTTGCAGCCAGCAGTCAGGGGTTGTTCTAGTTGATTTTTCTTTCAAAAAGGAAGACTGTGAATCCACACTCTTTTGTTTTGCATTTTCCTGAATGTCCTTTTTTTCTAATGCTTCCCTTTCCCTCCAACTGCTTCCCTCTCCCTAGGCTTCAGTACACAGAGGTCGTAGAGGGAGGAGAGGCCACAGGGGTAGGCCAGGGCATGGGAGGGGATCTGGAGGGGAGGAAAGTGGACATGGAATGGAAGGTGCGGTTGAGGGATATTGGAGGTGTATGGTAGGGGAGGGACCACGTCCCCCCTCCATCTTCAAGAAATCCCTCAGCCCGCAGCATGCCCCCCTCCCAAACCTGAGAAGAGGAATGGGGAGAGGGGGGGTGGCAGAAGGTGTGACAATGCCCCTGCTCTCAGGGTCTATGCACGTTTTGTCAAAATCACTTCTCAAACATGAGTTAAAATGTATAACTGAAAACAGTTAATAAGCTTTAAATGCATTATGTCCCACAATAAATAGAGAACTCTTGCACCAACGATTATTTAGAAGAGAATATTCTACATTAAAAGTACCCTAGTGCATTTTGTGGCCTATTTTTCACTCTTTGCTATCACTGTGCCCCCTGGTGGGCAAAACTAGAACTACCACCCCCCCCCCGTCACATTTTCCCCCACCTGCTCAGAAATATATGAATCCCCCCCTCCAGGAAAAGATACTATCTACTCCCCTGAAATACTTTTTTTAAATTAAGAGCTAGTTTTCCAATCTTTCTTTTCATTTCCTTCTCTCCTTTTCCTCCATCTTTCCTCTCCTCTCTCTTTTTTTGTGTTGGGGGTGGGGGCAATCCTGTTGCATCCCCCCCTTCCCCCTGAATCAGCCTTTTTTCAAATCAAAAGAAACAGCTAAATGAACCTGAAAAATATGGTTTCATGTGATCTGACAGTCATCTTTATGAAGGGCAGCCATCTTGAAATTTTAATGCATGATTTAGATTTGGATATTAACATACATTTATAGTTACCAGTTAAGCATCTTGTATGGTTTCAGCCCTGAATGTTTCTATAAAAGTTCTACAAATTAAGATTTCCTGTTTATTTCAATGATTTTGGCGATCACATTTCAAAATGGCTGAAAAACGGTGATAGCATGGAAATTTCTTTTGGAGCAAGGAAAAAAGTGAAAGTTCTTGGTTCAAACCATGTGTAAAAAACTTTTGGCACTTTTATCCAGTAATAAAGTATAATGCAAATTCGTTCCCTCAATTCACTAGACTAAATGGGGTGTAACTATCCATACCATAAGTACCCACATATAGTCCTAGGTGGCAGCACCATTCAAAACCTAGTTCAGGAAAGAAACACAATATGTCACTGGCGTAGACACTGCGATATCCCTTTAAAGCTGTGTCTCATGAGATTGTAACAATTAAAACGTCTTTTGACTGGGTGCAGTCTTTGACTGGGTGTAGTCTTTGACCGGGTGTAGTCTTTGACTGGGTGTAGTCTTTGACTGGGTGCAGTCTTTGACCGGGTGTAGTCTTTGACCGGGTGTAGTCTTTGACCGGGTGTAGTCTTTGACCGGGTGTAGTCTTTGACTGGGTGTAGTCTTTGACCGGGTGTAGTCTTTGACTGGGTGCAGTCTTTGACTGGGTGTAGTCTTTGACCGGGTGTAGTCTTTGACTGGGTGCAGTCTTTGACTGGGTGTAGTCTTTGACCGGGTGTAGTCTTTGACCGGGTGTAGTCTTTGACTGGGTGTAGTCTTTGACTGGGTGTAGTCTTTGACCGGGTGTAGTCTTTGACTGGGTGCAGCCTTTGACTGGGTGTAGTCTTTGACTGGGTGTAGTCTTTGACTGGGTGTAGTCTTTGACCGGGTGAAGTATCTGACCAGCACGCTTCAAAACAGCTGAAATGGGAAATTATAATATATTGATGCAGGGAAATTATAATATATAGTGCTAAAATATCCATTAACCTTTTCCCTCATTGTATAAATCTTATGAGACACAGCCATAAGTGCATTTCATTGGCGGCTGACCACTAAAAACCGTCAGTAACTTGTTCTCCCACACAACTAATTTAGAAATGAAAACACATACTTATCCACCCCAGAGGTTTGAGAGCCAATGACAAGATTGACCTGAAGTTGATGTGCACAAAAAAATAATTTAGGAATTCACACACTGGAATGAGCTGAGTCCTAATAACCAGCGTCTAGACTATTAATCATTTTTGCCCAAATAAAACCTTGTCAAAAAGTTCTTGAATGCAATCAAAAATTGCTTATCGTGCCTCCTTAGAGTGATTATAATTTATATCAAAAACTTAGTAATGATATTTTTACATGTCAGCTGTGCAAACACGCTTATTAATGAGAGTATGTTTAAAGTTATGAAATTATAAAATTACAAAGTTACAGATCTAATATCTATCCATAGGAGTATTTCGAATTCATTAGTTATTCTTCAAGCTTCAATAGAATGTATTTACAAGGTTTACCTTGTTATAGACTTTAGTGCACCAACCCTTGTGGGTGAGGCGTACCCTCTTAAGGCTGTGTCTCACGACCTTGGGCCAATGTTTTTGTCTCTGACTGGGTGCCGTCTCTGACCGGGTGCCGTCACTGACTGGGTGCCGTCTCGTGAGACACAGCCTTAAACATTGACGGGAATTAATATATTCAATACAATACGAACGGTCCTTCTATCCATAAGCATATAATTATGCTGGTAACTTGCAATGTCATTGCTACTTGTTCATAACCTTGATGATTGATCTGTTGTATAATCTTTTATTGTAGATGTTGAAATTACGGGACTATTCATGTCGGTTTGGAACATACCCCTTCTAACCTACGGAGCAGGAAATGAAGTGCGCTCTGATAATTCCTATTCAACTATGTTTAGAGTAAGGGCAGGTGCAGGGAAACTGATTCCCGCTCTTGTAACAATGCTCAAAGAGTACAAGTGGACACAGGTAGTAATAGTGGCTGACCAGTACCATGGTAAGGAACGAGCTGATTTATTCGTGGAGGAATTCCCGAAGTATGGAATAAGGATTGAACTGAGAATAAATTTACCAATACAAGCACATGAGGAAGCCCTTCCTAAACACTATCTTCAAAATGTTCTGGCCAGTATTGAACAACGGGGCCGCAGTAAGTACCATATTACATGAATACTATAATCAAGGCAGATATGTATGAATAAATACCTACCGGTATAGTCTTTCTATATTGGGGTTATGATATCAATTTTATCAGAACCATTTAGCTTACTGTGCAAAAGGTAGCATACAAAATCCCTGCAGGTTGAGCAAAAACAAAGTTATATTATGAAAGCACTAACCAACCTTTTCTTAAATTCATTTAGAAGATTCCGCTACTCTGCATTCACTAACTATATTTTAACCTGCAGACCCTGAGTAGGAGGAGCATGCAGAGTGGGGTGTCTGACCTGGATGATGCTGTGTATGCTGCAGGAGATGTGGGTCTGTACAGGGGCATCGTGGTCACTGTTTGCAACTTTGACATATCCTCTGTAAAACTCAAAATTGTAGATCACATCGAGCTCAATGAGGTAATTATTTTACCAGATGAAACTAATACCCTGTATTTGGAATTAGATGCATGCTTTGGAAAGGCTAAAACATGAGAGTACTCACAATGGCCGAAAGCAGTATATTCACTATGGCAGTTTATTCATGCCTGTAGGCCTGTATGATTCTCAAATGGAGAAGGGGATAAGTAGAACCCTATGCAGTCATTAATCTACCACTAAATAGATGAATCTAGATGTAGATATGACATGACAGTATGTGAGAAACAACACCTTTTATTTGTATATGTGTTAATTGACCAGATGAAGGACATGCGTCATGGAAACATCAACAAGTTTGTAGGTGCCTGCATCGATCCACCTGATATATGTGAGGTCATGACCTATTGTGAGAAAGGAAACATCCGGGTAAGGTTATGCTACATCTTTTTAGGAAAAACTAACTTCTGGGATCTAAAGTTTTGGGATCCCACCTAAACGTTTAAGAATAAAGCACAGATATTTTTCACTCCTGGGTCATTATTCCAAATCACTAGTAGCAAAGATTAAGTTCTATTAAAAGTTGACATGTATTTTTCACAGAGTGAAATTTAAGTATATTTGTTTATCACCAGGCTAAAAAAAATATAGTCGTGTTCAGGTAACATGGCCCAAAAAAAATAGGGTAGGTAGGTCAATTTTTTTTTTTTACCAAATTTTTAAATGGAGTTTGAGGCAGATTTCCTCCCATTTGCGTATAATTTTTCGGGAAAAAAATATTTCAGGAAAAAAGAATGCCTTCAAAAAAAAAAATTTGGGCAGGGCCAAAAAAAAGGGTCGCTAGGGATACCTGAACACAACTTTTTTTTTTTTTTTGGCCCCAACTACTTTCTGAGCTAGAATGTAAATGATGTTTGCTGATTGTGGTTTCATTTTTTTCCTTCAGGATATCCTTGATAATGAAGAGATACATCTGGATTGGATGCTGAAAGGTTCAATCATTTCTGATCTGACAAATGTTAGTCCTTGTTGTACATATTGTTTGCTGTAACTAATACAAACTCCCAAAATAATGGAGTGGGCAGCACAGGTCAATTATTGTACTGTGTATGAAAAAAGGCATCAACTTACCTGCCAGGAAACCCATTCCAGCATATCTTTAGTTGAATAATGTATGACATAGTATGCATTATAGAGTGCTTAGAACATTGAGTAGTAATTTAAGCCAGCTAGAAATATATGATATATTTCATTTGCTTTACACCGTATGCTTTACTTACAGATACTTGACTTTTAATTCTCTTTTAATCTTGTAAATTCTAGGGCATGATTTACCTGCACCAAACGGGACTTGGCTCTCATGGTAATCTAAAAAGCACCAACTGTATGTTGGACAGCCGGTGGGTGGTGAAGGTCTCAGGTTACGGGATGCACTCATTCAGGGGTAGAGCCATCAAATTGGACGAGTTGGGAAACGAGGATTATTTCAGTGACCTCTCATGGACGGCACCAGAGTTCCTTAGGATGGAGGAGCAGCCACGTAATGGTTCCCAGAAAGGAGACGTGTACAGTTTTGGTGTTATCCTGCAGGAACTTGTCTACCGTGCAATGCCTCTCTTCATGGATGAGGCTGAACCAAAAGGTAAAACTACTGGCAAGAATTTTCATGCTTTCTTAAAATATCTTTTAATTACTTTTTACTGATTTTAGGACTCATGTGGCAACTGATTGGTCAATAAAACAATTATAAGATCAGGCTTTCTAAAACGGAGCAAGAGCTATTCCCTGCCCCATCTAGACACCACGTCTGGTCTCACAGCTGTTACTATAATGGAGGTTATTATCACAAAGTTTCACTGTTTGATTATATGAATATTGTTCATCTGACATTTACAATTTTTCAGATGTAATTGGCAAACTGAAAAACCAGCAAGACTCTGTATTTAGACCAGTGCTGCCTGAGTTGGAAGATGACACACATCCCAATGTTCCAGATCTCATATCCCTCTGTTAGGCAGAAGACCCAGATGATCGACCAACTTTTAATGATGTGAAAGCCAAACTTATGGAGATGAATGAAGGAAGGTAGGATACAAGCAATTTCACACCTTATCAAACCTAAAGTAAAGCAACTAATTAGGAAGGTTTGATCATCATGATTCATAATCAAACTTCTCTATAGTTGCAGGATAGAGAAATTTGTCTATGCCTGACATAAATAGTTTATGATGAAACTTGCAGGAGAGGACCATACTTGTATGCCTGAGATAGATAATTTTGTACTGTTTCCATTGTTACCCATGACAGGGAGATGGACATTATGGAAATGATGGTAAAGAGAATGGAAGGTTATGCAGCCAATCTGGAAGAAATTGTTGCCAAAAGGACTGAAGAACTTACTGAAGAAAAAGAGAAAACTGAAGTACTTCTTTTTCAAATGTTGCCAAGGTAGATATGATTTCCTTATGGAAGAAACAAAGGGATTCATAATGTCTAGATATGAAGCTATTAAGATTCAAGTAGCAATCTTTTTAGAAACATTGTCACATCCGTTGAACATCCATTTATCTTTTTCTCATGAAACCATTTAAAAAGTAGCTAGTACCTTGAACATATACAACATATTGTTATTGAGAATTGATGCAAATCTTTAACTTTAAATTTGCTCTAAATGCCCCCAGCTTATGATACAATGAGTGGGGTAGAGAAGCTGTGGTAACGGTGTAGTGGATAGGGCAGTCTTCTTGACATATGCTATTCATTATTCGTGTAAATATACAGTCTTTTACTTTTTAAAATTTGCTCTAAATGCCCTCCGTCTCTGATCCCAGGAGTGTGGTGGAGAAGCTGGTGGCCGGGGAGAGAGTGCAGCCGGAGATGTTTGAGGCTGTCACCATTTACTTCTCAGACATTGTGGGCTTCACATCCATCTCAGCCGGCTCTACTTCAATGCAAGTTGTGGATCTGCTCAATGATCTCTACACACTGTTTGATGGCATCCTGACACTGCATGATGTCTATAAGGTATACAGCCACAGACATCTCTCAATGTTTCTATTCTTAGATATAATGTTCTTCAATCCACTGTGAATAGGAACAATGTAAAATAAGAACTCCCGTTGAGTAGAGGTTCTTTCATGAATTTTTCTTTTTCAAAAATGTAACTAGGTAAATTCTGAGAATCAATCATGGTGCTTGCATTAAAATTTTATAACTGTTATCATTTGAAAGGAGTATTATAACATTAGCTGCCTCCTCCCAAATATTATGTCTTATATTTCATGGCATTTATTGAAATAAATCCTGTATTTACAAACATCTGGTCTCTGAAATTATAATGTACAAACAATAAGTGTCATATATTATTCATAATATGTGTATATATTGTTAGGAATCAACAACATATAAGTTAGTTCAATCAACCCTCACTAGGGGGAGCCTCTGTTTGCTGATTGGTATAGGCCTGGTCCCGCCAAGCCACAGTCGTCTTTGTCACCAAGGAGTGAACGCCCATGGACCTTTTTTTTTTTTGTCTGTTATACTTGTACTTATGTGTATTTCCCTTTATTGAAAATACTGTTGATAAAGGGCCTACCAACATCGATTCTCATAGGACTAGGGCAAATGCACTCCAGTATCTTTTCATTTGTTCCGCTAGAATATGCTGAATGTGAGTAATCATTGTCTACCCTGGAAACTTGATAGAAGAAGATAAAAAGGAACATTGTAATTGTTTTACAATGAACAATGCCAAATTCAGTTGAATCTCTACAAAAAAACCTCTATTAACCATTAACTTCTACAATAGTATTCATCAGTTGTAATGCAAAATTTGACTTATATCAAATTTGTATCAAACTAGGTGGAAACTGTGGGAGATGCGTACATGGTGGTGTCAGGGCTACCAGTTAGAAATGGAAACCGTCATGCGGCACAGATCGCCAACATGTCCCTAGACCTGGTGAGTGCCGTCACCCACAAGGCCAGGATCCGGCACAGACCTGACATGAAGATGAGGCTGCGCAGTGGTTTCCACACCGGGGCCGCAGCCGCAGGTAAGGCCATTCATAGATACTGTAAAACTCTGTCTTTTGGGAAGTTAAGATTATCCCCCAAAAACATCTTGAAGCCAGAGTTATATTGTAAATTTAAATAATTCTTGTTGATCTGACTATCATTATCTCACTTGTCATTAATATCATGATTTATGTTATTTGCCATGTATTTCAATTACACACAATTCTATATAGATAGTCAGTTAGTTTGAAATTGAAGGAATAGGCCTAGGAATAGTTCAGTAGTGCCATAGACGAGATATTAGTGGTATGTTTTAACATACTGAATGTTTTAACATACTGAATGTACCTAAATTAAACTAGTTTTGAATAGGGCTATACATTGTTTAAGAATTAAATCTGTGAAAAGGCTGGGAAAAATAATAACGATTTCTATCTAAGGAAATTTATTCACTTTGATTCTCCCTCAGGTGTGGTAGGAGTGAAGATGCCCAGATATTGTTTGTTTGGGGAGACAGTTCTGTACGCCTCAAAGATGGAGTCCTCAGGACAGGGTAAGCTTTATCCATATATATATTTTTTTTACGATGCTGTTGTTTCAATAAAGTGCCAGTGAACATGACTACTTTAGCTGTCTGCAAGATGGTAGTTAGACATAACTGCATCAGCTGTAGAAGAACAGCTCTTCCATAGTTTTCATTTCTGTTAATGAAATTACAAGCTTATAATTACAAAACTAACATCTTGTTCAACCCTTCTTTCAGCGTCACAAGTCCAATGCAGCCAGCAGTCCTACAACCTCCTTGCAGCCCACGGTGGCTATCAACTGGAGGAAAGGGAGACTGACGCTGTCCAGGTACTATACTTTTCCGTTTTGACTCAAAGGCTTACCTTTTTGGACAGACTGGTATTTTCTAATCTTACAAATGTACCTGGAGGGTGGATTTTCATTTTTAGTTTGTAAGTTAATATATTTTCACTGAGTTATGTTCATAAACACAATTATCTATTAACTTGGTAAGAAAGCATGTTGGTATATTTCGGCTTCAAATATGTGTTGACATTATGGGTACCAGGTACATGATATAATAAACAGGTATACAACAGTAGGAAAACAATTAAATGCAGTATTGTCAAAATAGGGGCATGGCAAGCAGTTTCAAAGTAGGGGGGACATAGGGGTATTATGTCCCCCCCCCCATGGTTACCACGCCCCTGCAAAAGCAGGTTAGCTGGTACTTATGACCTCTCCAGTTATTATATCCACAATAACTAAAATTTTCATTCTTATATCTCATCTAAAGTATTTCACATCTAATTCTCTCTGCCAAGTTCTAATATTAAGTAATTACTTTAGATTAGTAATTCCAAATAATGTCCTATTTCAGGAGGTTCCCCAGCCCAGCACCTACTGGCTGAGAGGGAAGGATGAGGAGGACCTGGTGGTTCTACAGGAGTAGCAGCGGGCTGCAGCACAACTCAGGGACACCTCACATGCAGTCTTTGTGAAACATCTTCATCCCACAGAACATTTGGTCCTCCAATACTCTAATGTTACAGGACTTTTTTTGAAGGACTGGATTCCCACATATATATAATCATTCATGCATTTTAAGTATATAATGTTATTGTGCATTGAAAGAACATTATGTAATCACTTATGGCCAAAGCAGGATAGATACATAGTTTTTACAGAATATATTATCAAACACATTTCTGCTTTAAAAAACCTTATTCTTATTGTTCAGGAAAGCCCAACATGTGACTGGACATTTGGTCCTGCTACATTTGTCAATCTATCAGACCGGTGTCAGTTTCGGTTGACATTGCCACTGTCCTGCTTATTTTTGCAAAGACTCCATGTGATTAGCGGGACGTCATCTTAGTTGTATTCTATGATGGCCGCATACAGCAGCCTGAAGTAATCAAAGAAGATTCACGCCCAGCCATGTTATCATGCCCAGCTATCAGTTATAGCATATTGATGCTGATTGTTTGTGGTTTGTAATGATAGCAGTCATTCCTAGTTGTTGGTCACACTCCAGAAATGTCCACAAACTGTTTCAAAAACCCTTCTGAAAAGTCACCCATTCTTGCTGCATTGGTCTATAGGTCTGCATTCATGCATCATGACGACAAAAGATGATAGAGGCCGCATCACGCAGACCTTACAGGAGTAATACACTGCAGCTAATACTGAGGAACATTTCTGCACTTTCAGAGAGCAATTGGTATAAAACCAACTGATCTTGGTCAATTCAAGGGTGCTGAATTCAAAAGTCATAATGAAATTGCTGGGTTACTTCTCATTTCTGAATTATTTGACATTGTAGATGCATAAAATGTGATAAAACACCCGATACAAGTTTTGTAGGAAGCTTATTTTTTCCATCATTAAATTCACGTATTCTGGGTAAAACATGTCTTCAACATCAAGAAAAAGTGGTATATAGCCACTGAGAACCTATTCTTTGCCTATGAAATAACGCTTTTTAACTTCAGATTCCGTGATATCAGATAGCGGTTCAATAAAAAAATCAGACGTCATCATATAATGAATATTTTCCTATGGGGTTCCCTTTGCATTGACATGCTAGATGATCATTATAACAATATTGTGTGACCCTAAAATAAGAATGCCCTGTATATAATTCAGCAGTAGGCTAATACATAGAATATAAAATATTGGGGCAATCAGTACATATGCATAATAGTTTTATTTCTAGAAAATGAAGAAAACAAGAACTTTCATTTTTATCCCTGTTATCAGTGACCTAGACCAAAGTGAATTTCAGTGGTTTCATTCCAGTTGCTATTTGGCCGTTCCTTATTTTACTCATTACACTGTATTTAGTCAACCATGGTATTTCATTGTTAGAGCATTTAGCACTTAGTCTCAAGAACGTCTGGACATGTATACATGCATATATGGAAGTATGGTTCATGTATTCTTATTGTTTCAGTTATTATGGTCTCTCCAAACTGTTCATGTAATAACATCCTTTCCTCAATGAGAATAGCAACTGATTGTGTATCCATCTTCTTATTGGATGACAACACTGCATTTTGGAAAACAACTTCAAAATTCAAAACACATGTTAGCCTACACTACACAACTTGACTCAATACACCTTTGCTTATTCTCTTTTGAAACTGAAATAAGGATTGCATTTGAAGTAAATTGTATCTGTTTTTATTCAATTTGGAATACAATGAAATCACATGTTCTCCCTGGTGTTTACAGGTTCATCACAATCATGTTAGTTATAATGTATAACACATGTTTTTAACCTGGGGTGTTTGTCATCTGAAACATCACCTTTAGAACAAGGGCAGTGTTTATTGTTCTATAATGCAGGTTTTAGACCCAGGGATACCAAGTTATCTTACTCCAAAATCGTATTTGTTGCGATTTTTGGGCCCCAAAATCGTAACCATTTTTGAAGTAAATCGTAACAAAAATCGTAATGATAGCATGTCCTTTAAATGCACTGTCACATAGCTAATTGGTGACTTTATACCACATATATGATGTAATTACTAATGCCTCCTCAGTCCAGACCACTTTATAGGCAAGGTCAGTTTCAAAGTAAGGGGTTCAAAGGGATTTACTGTCCTGTTTTTAACCTATTGTAGCGTTTTCTCCGATCGTATAGTGGGGGGGGAAAGGGTTGACTTCTCGTTGTGTTCTCTAAAGTCAAAAGAGGTGTGTTCGAGACACGGGGGTTCGGACCACTAGGATGGCATTAACACTAGGTAAGGACACATGACAACAAGTAAAATTACAGTTCAAATGCTCTTTTATTCTAGACATAATAATATAGTTGTATGAAGGATAAGTAGATGTCTATCGGCACGCGGCAGGCCTAATATAAATGCTTGGCGACGTTCGGTTGAATAAATCTAGGGGCCAGGATTTAAGACTAAGCCCAAGTTCTATCTCTAAGTGTACAGGAGGGCCAGGACTCTGCTAGGCCCGAGTTCCGTGATAAAGTAAAGTGACGAATACATTGGGCCAGGACTCCGCTAAGCCCACGGTTCTACAATAAAGTGACGAATATGTTCGGTTTCCCGGGTAAAACTCGGTACGTCTGTGGATCGAGGTTTCTAAGTGTCAGTGATGGGGGGCGCCGGTGAATTCTTGATCTAAAGTTGGTTTGAAGGTTCTCTGAAATAAAGTTCCATGGTTTTAGAGTTGGCTAAAGATAGGTTTCTGAAGGTTCCTAGGTCTTGAAAGTGCAGGTCTAAAGGGGTCATCTTGAAGGTCTAAAAGTGCAGGAGTGCAGGTTGTTTGAAGATAGTGCAGGTGGTCTGAAGGTAGTGCAGGTGGTCTGAAGATAGTGAGCTGCTCCTGGGGTGTGGTGGGGTTGAGAGCCTGGTGGGTTCTGCCTGATTGGGGTGGGAGCCCTCCCTTTTATGCTACCAGGCTGGAATGATCACGTGACCAAGTCTCAGCCAATCAGAATCCAGCCAATCAGGTTCCAGTATTTATAACTTCTCTTTTATAAAATAATGGTAATATTTAGCAAATTGAAAGTTGTGGCATGTTAATCTAGAGTGCCACATTAGTGGGGAACAGCACTTGAATTGTGTAAATCTATAGAGAATAAGCTAGAATAGGAGTGAAAAGAACTAGGGTCTGGGGAAGGGCCAAAATGGCCCTTTCAGCCATTTTCTCAGTTCAGATCAGGGTCCTCTTATCTGCTAAAATACAGTGATTCAAACTATGATTTGGTCCACTAGCCTAGGTAGGCTAGTTTGGTGAAGGCCACTTCTAACTAGTGTGCCCCTTTAATTTGGGTGACTTTGTATATCTAAGCAGTAAATCAGAAAGCTTGGGTTGGTAAGGTTGGAGGCTAGTTGGCTGTCAGTCTACCAGAGCCCAGCATGGGAAAAACATGGAGGTTGGGGGTGCTGGTGATTTGTTCAAAATACACATATAAAACAGCAGCATCCGGACTATTCCAAAGAGGAGTAGACAGCTAAAGGTCTTGTCTTTGGCACTGACTATAGTAGGTGAGGTGACTTTATTTCAATTTGCAGTTTGAAGGGTGTTTGCAGGGCCATGTCAGGGGCGATAATAGGTGCATTGGGGCCGCACAGGGACGCGCAGGGCCGCAGTTCTCACGCCGGCCCCGGCTGCCGGTCCCGCCCGCCCGCCGCTGGCAGCGCCGAGGGGGGGGGGGAGTAGACGACGCGAAACGCTACACCGACCCCTTCTTGAAAAGATGCGACCCCGCATCTGGGCACTCTACGAAGAAGTCGACTTCTTCGAAATATTATTTCACCAGCTCTGGGAAATCGGGTGTCTAGTGTTGAAGTGTAGTCAAATAAAGTTCCGCTGACCCTTTCCAAAACTTTGTAAGTGCTAAGATGTATGTGTTCTTAGACTCAGGGAAGGTATGATAAAGGGGTCAGTTCGACGAAGGCAGTGAAGGTAAGTATCCAATGAAGGTGACATCTATGATGAAGCTCTTCTATGGACGATGAGTATAACAGTTTCTCTACTGCTACCTGTAGTTGGTTGCAGCAATCAGCATCTTTGTTTCTAATCCTAACAATACACATAAGTCAAGTTTCATAAAAATAAGTTGTGTGATGAGCCCGCATCAAAAACTGGCCCAGTTCCAACATCAGAGTCAAGGTAAGGTAACAAGGCGAATCATCTGGCAGATAAACACTGTCTAGAGGTCCCCATCTTCCCACATAAAGAGTGACATGCAGCACTGCCCTTCCGGGGATGCTCTACCCGACAGTCCACACTGTCAGAACTCAGCTTTCTGAGCTACTCTCTTTTGCAAAAAGATGACATACAGTGCACCCAGCACTGTCCCATTTCCGCTGACAGTCTGTATGTGACATCGACATACAGTGCACCCAGCACTGTCCTCCTCTCCGCTGACAGTCTGTATGTGACATCTGCCACTGCTTACCCTCTACAGCAGCACACAATGTCAGAATCCAATGACCAGTGAATTTTTCTCTTCTACTAGGGGATAAACATCTCCTCTCCATCTTGCACTCGGTAGGCACCTATTCTCGTATCGCTTCCATCAGTCTTAAGAAGGGGGCATGTCCCATGCTTGGTGAATGGATATCACACCAATCAAAAAGGACATAACCAAAGTCGTCATCAGTTTCAGTGCTGGCGCATCTCTTCCTTCAAGCGTTGAATGGCTGCCCAGCTTGAGTGGCTACCATCTGGCTGCCTGAACCGCTTGATTCAATAACAGCCTGGAGGCAGCTTTCAACTGGCCTGTTCGGTGAGCCTGTACTAAATGAGTTGCACTCGTTGGCGTAGTGCCCATAATTCCGGCACCTATAGCATTGGACTTCAGCTAGTCGTCGAGGTTGGCTCCTCTCAAAATGTTGGACTCCAAATTCGGTGGCCACAGCTTCTACCGCCGGGGGCTTAGGCGCCACCTGTGATTTCTTTGCCTTCTCAGAGTCATCAAATGTCTGGTAGTCCACGGCCATGTCTATGGCGTCATTCAGGCTTTTCACCTTGCTGACGTGCACATGGCGCCTCATGTCCTTTGTCGGGAGTCCTCGTATAAAGTGGTCCATCAGGGCCCTTTCACTCAAGGGGCTGTCCGGGTATGCTCGAAGGGCCAACCGTCGAACAGTGGCACCATATGTTGAGACACTCTCGTTGGGACTCATGGCACGGTTGTGAAGCTGAAGAGCGTACGAGTATTCCCTCCCAGGAGGGTAGAACCGTTGTCGTAGTGATGATTCAAGCGTTTCTCGGTCATACTGAAGATGTTCCGGTATGGAGGAGAGTACCTCACGTGCATCTTCTACAAGTGAACAAGCCAACTGCAGACCATACTCCTGATCATCCCAGTCGTTCCACACAGCAATGCTGCGGAAGTGACTGAGCCAATCAAGCAGGTCAGCTTTACCATTGTAACGAATCGGTTCCTTCGCCTTCCTTCGGTGCCGGTTCTCATAAGGGGGTCTTGCATTACACGGTGTGGTGAAGGTTGGTGGGTTCACCATGCCATGGTCTTGATCCAGGAATAGAGATATGCTGTCACTTAAGCCTTGGTCCTCGGGAGTCTCGGTGACGTGGTCAGCCTCAGATTCAAAGGTTGATGACTCGCTCATTGGTTTGTTCTCAGATCGGCTAGCCCGAGAAGAGAAGAAACTTCGGACAGCCGTGAAACTCTTACTCAGGAAGCTCATACTGCTGGTTGTGAAGAAATAAGTTCCTGAAGATAATTGCAGCGGGTAGAGTAAAAGTCGGTCTGCAAAAATAGGCCTATGTAATTTTTAGGAAAGAGTCTTGACTGAAAAAGTTAATCAAATGTCCTCACTAGTGTGACTTAGCCATCCTGGTCACGGCGCCATTTTCTGTAGCGTTTTCTCCGATCGTATAGTGGGGGGGGAAAGGGTTGACTTCTCGTTGTGTTCTCTAAAGTCAAAAGAGGTGTGTTCGAGACACGGGGGTTCGGACCACTAGGATGGCATTAACACTAGGTAAGGACACATGACAACAAGTAAAATTACAGTTCAAATGCTCTTTTATTCTAGACATAATAATATAGTTGTATGAAGGATAAGTAGATGTCTATCGGCACGCGGCAGGCCTAATATAAATGCTTGGCGACGTTCGGTTGAATAAATCTAGGGGCCAGGATTTAAGACTAAGCCCAAGTTCTATCTCTAAGTGTACAGGAGGGCCAGGACTCTGCTAGGCCCGAGTTCCGTGATAAAGTAAAGTGACGAATACATTGGGCCAGGACTCCGCTAAGCCCACGGTTCTACAATAAAGTGACGAATATGTTCGGTTTCCCGGGTAAAACTCGGTACGTCTGTGGATCGAGGTTTCTAAGTGTCAGTGATGGGGGGCGCCGGTGAATTCTTGATCTAAAGTTGGTTTGAAGGTTCTCTGAAATAAAGTTCCATGGTTTTAGAGTTGGCTAAAGATAGGTTTCTGAAGGTTCCTAGGTCTTGAAAGTGCAGGTCTAAAGGGGTCATCTTGAAGGTCTAAAAGTGCAGGAGTGCAGGTTGTTTGAAGATAGTGCAGGTGGTCTGAAGGTAGTGCAGGTGGTCTGAAGATAGTGAGCTGCTCCTGGGGTGTGGTGGGGTTGAGAGCCTGGTGGGTTCTGCCTGATTGGGGTGGGAGCCCTCCCTTTTATGCTACCAGGCTGGAATGATCACGTGACCAAGTCTCAGCCAATCAGAATCCAGCCAATCAGGTTCCAGTATTTATAACTTCTCTTTTATAAAATAATGGTAATATTTAGCAAATTGAAAGTTGTGGCATGTTAATCTAGAGTGCCACATTAGTGGGGAACAGCACTTGAATTGTGTAAATCTATAGAGAATAAGCTAGAATAGGAGTGAAAAGAACTAGGGTCTGGGGAAGGGCCAAAATGGCCCTTTCAGCCATTTTCTCAGTTCAGATCAGGGTCCTCTTATCTGCTAAAATACAGTGATTCAAACTATGATTTGGTCCACTAGCCTAGGTAGGCTAGTTTGGTGAAGGCCACTTCTAACTAGTGTGCCCCTTTAATTTGGGTGACTTTGTATATCTAAGCAGTAAATCAGAAAGCTTGGGTTGGTAAGGTTGGAGGCTAGTTGGCTGTCAGTCTACCAGAGCCCAGCATGGGAAAAACATGGAGGTTGGGGGTGCTGGTGATTTGTTCAAAATACACATATAAAACAGCAGCATCCGGACTATTCTAAAGAGGAGTAGACAGCTAAAGGTCTTGTCTTTGGCACTGACTATAGTAGGTGAGGTGACTTTATTTCAATTTGCAGTTTGAAGGGTGTTTGCAGGGCCATGTCAGGGGCGATAATAGGTGCATTGGGGCCGCACAGGGACGCGCAGGGCCGCAGTTCTCACGCCGGCCCCGGCTGCCGGTCCCGCCCGCCCGCCGCTGACAGCGCCGAGGGGGGGGGGGGGGGGGGGGGGGGGGGATTTCGGTTTGTTTTAAAGTGATGCTTTTGAATACACACTTCAAAAATTCCTAAAAATCGTAATTTTCCACAATAAATCGTAATGGTCGTGATTTGGGTCAAAAATCGAAAAACTACGAAAAAATCGTAACACTTGGCATCCCTGGTTACCCATCGGCTAAACCACAAATGACTGCGCCATTGCCAAATATCCCCCGATAAACTTTGTGAATAAATTATTGTACACCAGATTCAGAAATTCATTGATGTTCAGAACTTATTTAAAATTCCAATTTATAGAGAAAAAAACACACTGAACAAGCAACTTTTGGAGGAACTAGGCATTGGTTTAAGACCCTTTGCTACAACCGTACCAAAAAGCAGGGTTCCCACAAACATTTCAGTTTGAAATTCCATGACATTTCCATGACATTCCATGGCAAAAATCTCAATTTTCCATGACATTTATGACATTTTTGTGGGGGTCGGTGGCATGGCCCCCGAGAAAATTTCTAAAATCAAGAAAGCAAACGGGAGATTTCTAGGAGATTTTGTGATATCAATTCTATTATTTTCATTTTCCATGACATTCCATGATACATGGCAAATTTTTACAAAATTCCATGACATTCCATGTCTTTCCAGACAGTTTTCAAATTCCATGACTTTCCATGACATGTGGGAACCCTGTTAAAGTGATTATAGATATCATGCAAAAAGGTTTTAATGATGTCAAACAAGGGGGGGAGAACGCCGCAACAAGGTCATCTGGTGGTGAAATTACGAACTAAAGGGCACAAGTCTTGGTCTCTAGCTCAACATACCCTAGGGAAATCCAAATTACAGTAATATTACAGCATGTGGCTTTCAATCAATGTTACACCAACATAAAATACACTCTCCTCTTTGTGTCTGATACATTCTAAAGGAATGTATATGCATGAGAAAGGAGAATTCAACCGGTTCAGTTGACATTGTGTTTTTCCTGAGATCAGTAATTAACTAACTTTGAGCAGTTGATACACATTGTTGTGTTGAAGTCTATTTGACCTGTTATAACGAATAAATATAATGGATCATGATACATGATATATCCTTTAGAGAACACAAGAGACCCTGTTCTTGTAGGTGAACAAAAGGTTTTCATCAACTACTAAATGGCATATTTCACAAGTACAATCAATACTGTTCTTATTTGACCACTTCCCTTAGTACTCACTAGATGGCACCTCTGAGCCATTTTTCCACTGCAGCTGGGCTGCCATCCATGGTTTGACAGGTTAGTTCATAATTTTGTCACTACGTGGCAACTATGCAGCGTTTTCCCCCCCTTATGTCAAACAACTCCTGTTTTTAGAATTGCATTCCCTCTTTAGTGCAGAGCTAGAACATATATATTTCTACCTATAAGTTACTTTACATATATTCTGCATACTCAAATACCTGTGTAGGGCACCTATGACAATCACTACTGGGATGAAAAATTCATCAGAATCCTAAGATGATTGACAGGTGTGACCCCAGGTCAGCAGATGACCTGGGGTCATGCCTGTCAATCACCCAAAAGTACAATTGCCCTAAGGGGCAATCATTGGATTTGAGTACCCCAAGTATACAAGCCCTGGGGATTCTACTGGGACTCTTTGTCATGTTGCTAGGACCACTGTTACCTAGCAGCAGCAAGTCCAAACATTCAATGCCTAGCAACAGGGACACTAGGTGGGAATAGAAGACCATACCTACCCCCAGTGTACAGACCCTGGGGATTCTATTCAACCTGGAGTATCCATGGAACTAAGGGAGTGATCATTTATTATCAACAGGGGGGGGGTGGTGGGTTTGGGGGGGGGGGCAAAAAAATTTGGACCCCTTGACAGGGGGGGGGCAAAAAAATTTGGACCCCTCTTGGGGGGGGGGGCAAAAAATTTGACCTGTTTTGAGCCAAAAAGCCCGCGCGTTACTATGCTTCAAAGGGCCCGCGCGCGAGCCGATTTTCGACCCTAAGGGGGGGGGGGTAAAAAATTTTGACCCCTTGACCGGGGGGGGTGTAAAAAATTTCGCGCGCTCCGCGCGGAAACCCACCACCCCCCCCCTGTTGTTAAAAAATGATCACTCCCTAAACGCTTCATCGTATCCATGCATTTCCTTCAGTCTTTACTCGCCCTTTTCTAAACCCTTTTCAGGGCAAGACTATTTATCAATTCCAAACATGACTTGCCTGGTATGCTGATGGGGACTACTTTTTTATGACGATAAAAGCTAACACAGGATTATGAGTGTATGTAAGCTGCCTTTATTGACAAGTAAAAAGTGGACTACAAACACATCTACACGTACTCAATGTCAGGTTGAACTCTATATATCAGATATATACATGTACAGTATGTGTTGCTAGCTCAGTAGACTTATTATGTTGTTTTAACGTCACACTTCATTTTCCACTTTATTATATAAATCTGTGCTACAACTTGGTTATAAAAGAGTGCATCATACAATGATACACTGTCCTCTTAAGTACCGCTTACGTACCGTAACCTGCCTCTAAATATCCACATCTCTATGCAGCTATGTATTCCACATCTATGTATACATTCAACACGTACAAAAGTATCAAATTAATCTACCGTAAATAACTGCGTACTACCCGCAGGTTGTACACGAAACTCTGCTTTTGTTTCATACCAAACATGCATATATATATGGGGTGCGGGTTATACAAGGTTTTTATATGTATACTACAGTACTAAACTCCCCAAAGTTAGGACCCCCGATTGGGTTATAGTTTTTTCCTGAGTTGGAGGTGTGGGTTATATGAGGGATTTACGGTAGTTTTATTTGTGATGCGATCCCTTAAATACCCCATGTTGGTGACACAAATGGTGAAATAATGTGAGGATTAAACAAGTGGAATGGACATCAAGTGGAATGGACATTATTAATACAACTGTGTATATTGATAAATGCTGTGCTTGTTAAGCCATGACAATGTTTATATAAATACGCCTCCTGACTTTTACAAGGCTTTATTACCGTATTCAACATAATAAGCGCCCGGGCGCTTATGAAATTATTTTTGTGGCGTTTTAAGTACTTAATGGTTTTAATTGTCTCCCAAATTTGGAAATTGGAGCCTTTGTTCTAGTCTTAAAATGCTCCACAAAAGGGAGGGGGCGCTTATTTGGGGGAGGGCGCTTATTACGTCGAATACGGTATAGTTGCCTCAGTTCCCGATGACATCTAACATAAAGACTACGTACAATGTACGTAGGTATCACTCATAACATATGTAACCGACACACAAACGATGGAAAATACCAAACCACGAGGATCGCCTCCCCTGATAGTTTTCACTGCACACTGCAATATTCGCCCCCTTATGATTGCCGTTTCACGCCATGCTTCAGCCCATTCCGGCGTTAATTGTACGAGGATCCCAAGGATTTTCTTTCTTTCTGAAGTCTATTTCAAACTCGATTTTCTCTATTCGCTATTTTACAGGTCTTATAGAAAAGGAAGGTATTTATCAACAGGACAGTCATTTACACTTATGGTCACTCTCCGTTTCTTTCAAATCTGTAAAAAATAACCGAGAAAATTGAGATAAAATAGACCTCACAAAGAGAAAGTCCTTGGGATCTTCGGACAAGGAGGTGAGAGATTGCGAGAGTTGGTGCGTCAATTGCAACCATAAGAGGGTCTATAGTGCTCATAAACTAGCCACGTATTAACATTTGAGATAATAGCGAGCGGGAAAATATCTCATGTCTGGTTCATGTTTACTTTAACTGCACTGAAGTCCCTAGGAGCTACAGGTAGGGTATTCACGATGACATCACATGAACTGACGACTGCATCGTGAACTCTTTTTTAATGGGACAGATTGTTGTCCCTCCTCAAAGCCAACAATCCTGACATGAGTCGTTATTAATCTCGGAGTGTAAGTTCAGGTCCTGTTCACCTACTCCTCATGCGTGTAGTTTTAGTGTGTGAAGTACTTGACGACTGTAGGGTTCCCACAAAAATGTCACATTGAATTTCTATGACATTCCATGACAAAAATCTCAATTTACCATGACATCTATAACATTCTTGTGGAGGTCGGGGGGGCTTGGCCCATGAGAAAAAATTTGTAATCTAGAAAACAAATGGTACATTCTAGATTTTTTAATATTAATTCCATTATTTTCCATGACATTCCCTGACACATGGCAATTCTTTACAAGATCTCACGTCAGTCTATGACACGTGGGAATCCTGAAAGGCCCTTTGGACGAGGTATTTGATGACTACTTGAAGTTGAAGGCGACTTGAACGAGGTACTTCATGCGTATTTGCCGAGTGTCGTAGACGATAAACTCGTTGTAGTTGAGGGTGTAGCCGGTGGGGTTCTTGACTCCAGTCTTGGTCAGCTTACCCAGTGGTACCATCATACCATCAGCACTGTCAGGGGGAGACAAACAGGGGTCAGTAAACATTGTACATTAAAGACATCTAGATTACCGTATTCAACGTAATAAGCGCCCTGGGCGCTTGAAAGATTATTTTAAGGGGAAAAATCAGCCTCAAATAATCATTCTAATAAGCGCCCCCCATGGCTGTTGTATACAGGCCTCAGTGGCCTCTACAAGGCTTCTACACACCCCTATCACTTCACACTTGGCTTGGCCTTAACACCTGCACAGGTGTGAAGTGCTCCATGTTACATACAGGTTTGAAAATCAGTAACAAAATCGGAGGAACACATTAAAAATCTGGGAAAAAATCTGAAAAAGGGGGGGGGCGCTTATTAGGGGGAGGGCGCTTATTACGTCGAATACGGTAATTACCATCATACCCTCAGCACTGTAAGTGGGAGAGAACACAGAGAGTTGGTTTAAATCTAATCTACTGTATAACCTCCTTGATAAGCCGACCCCCCCCCCCACTTTGAGAGGTTATCATAAGCAGACTTTGGACCCATTTTTACATGATTCAGCTATAATTTACTTGATAATAAATCTCCCTTATACAGAACACATCTATATCATATAGCAGGTTACACGCAGGAATTTAGGTAACGTAAAACGTCACGTATAAGCCTAACTTGCACTTTATATAGCTGCACCCTAACTTTGACAAATCCTATAAACCTCAGACAGGATCGGAAAATTGCTAATTCTAATAGTACTATTGTATACTTTAAAAAACTCTTGTATTTAAGCCGCGCCCTGACCTTCTCCTGATCCTATATATATAAGTTGCCCTGGCGATCTGACTTGCGTACTAGAAGCGGCTTCTAAATGAGCTTTTATTAGCTTGAATAGGTTGGTAATTATGTCTGTTTAGGCCAGACCAAGAGTAAAATTTGGTTAATCGATTTCACTCGCCTCATTTGCTCCAAAATTGAAAAAAAAATATATATATATTTTTTTTTGATTTTTTTCTGGTGTTCCCCCCAGATCAACCAATTATGTCTTTTCGTTATGCGTGTGTAGTGCGGGATACGTGTGAAGTGCCGTATATGCGTGTGTATAACTCGGTACTTACCCGAAAACTTTTACATCTAAAAATATAATGACATGAAAAAATTCTCAAAATAATTTTTTTTTTCTTTACAAAAGTAAAATCCATTGACCAACTGTTTTTTTTAGGTGTGGCCTTAAGTGTTAAAGTATACAGTGGTTCCCCTTACGTGGTGTGGTTGTCCTTAGGGTCGGGTCCGAGTGCCCCCAGACCGGTCACGCTGTGTTTGCCGGCCGGCAGCTGGTCCGCCTTGTAGTCCGCTGCCAGCAGGTTGTTAGTCTGCCCCAGCGCCACCTACAATTTGAGTTTCAATCATTTTATTGGCCATAGTTGTTTCATAAGTGAGATGCTGTTCCAAGTACAGCCAATACAAAGTATATACAGCATATTATGACATGATACATCTGATACATTGGAAAGTACCGGAAGGCCCCAGTTTTCTATATGAAAATTGAAAAATATAATTTTATATTCTTTTCAGGAAAAACGTCTCACAAAGGCGGCGTATAAGACTCTAGGGATCGGGGATCCCTGATTCAATTACTATATGTCTATACAAAACATTCAAACAGCGGGAATTTTACACCGGGCAGAGACAAAAAGGTACAGCGGCAGGACACCGTGTTCACAGGCATGGGACTGCATCTTGTAGAAAGATCCAAAACGGCGCCATGCCCTATGATTTTTATCTATAGTTCTGACTTACTAATGTTCTTGTAGTGTTTCAATCACTAATGTTTTGGTCTTACCCTTGCCATGGGTCAAGACGACTTTATCCCGTCGGATTCTATGAGGTGAATCACACTATGAATATGCACTCCTTGTAAAGTTATCTTCTATTTAGCGAGCGGCCATTATTTAACAACAGGGATTTTGTGAAGCGCGTGCGCACAACATTTTTAGCCCCTGCTTCTAGAGGATTTAGATTTTTTTCTCCCTTAAAATCATGAATGTTTATGTGTCTAGATATTATTTCTACAAGTAGTATAAACACATGTATAAATGATGGCTTAGAAGATAAAACTACAGTGTAAACCGAAAATGTACAGGATAGGCATTTATATCTTAGGATAAGTATTGCGTTCAGAAATATTGATGTATGTAAAGAGCTATATAAATAACTGAAATGTAGGCTTTGAAACTTTACCAAAGATGTGTGTCATAATGAAAGAAATCATGTTATTCTATGACCTTTATAATGATCGCCTATAGTCATTCACCGGGGAGAAGATACGGGGAGACCAACTGAAAAGATGACTTTGTAATTCTTCCTGGAAAATAAAAACCTTGAAAAACTTGAAACTTGATAAAAATACAGGCTCTTTCAAAGAAAAAAGGGAAAGTGTTTTGAAATTTCAAAGATTTTCCCTGACAAAATATTATTTTCCCTGACATTTTCAGAAAATCACATTTTCCCTGACATTTTGCCAAAAAAATCTAAAATTCCCTGACATTTCCCTGACCTGGAACGAAAAAAGTATTCCCTGACAGTGGCAACCCTGACAGTGGTGACCCTTTTAGCCTTAAAATTCCCCACTCTACCAAGGTGTACCCACCTCACACAGCAGCAGGAGGCCGGTATTCTTAGTGCGAGTCGCGAAGCAGTAGTTAGCGCTCTTACTCGACACATCCGCAAAGTACACACCCTTACCAAACTGCAACACAATAATACAGGTTTTGTTACACAAAGTACACACCCTTACTGAACTACAACACAACAATACAGGTTTTGTTACACAAAGTACACACCCTTACTGAACTACAACACAATAATACAGGTTTTGCACGCTACCTTACAAAACTACACACAGACAAGGCATCCTACAAAGTGTTAGCAGTATATGGAGTATTTTAGGGGTATAAAGCTGTATATATAAGACACAAGGTCTTATTTTGTACTATTTTAAAGCTTATTTGTACATCATGGTACCATAACATTTGGCAGTTGTGAAAGCATTTAATAATCCAGCAGAGAGATGAGATCCCACTGACCATGTAATATTGAATGCACACCTTACCGTAAAACCCTGCCTTTAAGACAGATTTAGGGGGGAGTGTGGGGCCCTTACGCCACAAATTTGCCACTAACCCTCAAAAAGATAACCTTAAAGTTTCTAGAAGAGTGGCACTGACCATGTAGCCGGTGACGGGTGCCTCGGGGGGAGCGATGCGGAGACCGTGACTCAGGATACCGACCCAGTTAGACAGCCGCGACCCATGCCACAACAAAACTCTGCAAACACAATCATGACAGAAAAAGTCTCAATACATTATTGTCAGTTACTTGGCTACAACGTACAGAGAGGGGCAGAGTTGCAGTCAGCTTGACCAATCAATGACAACTGAAATATAGCACTATAACATTTTAATTTTAAAAGTTGAAATGCTCCAACCCGTATAGTCAACGTACTACCCGATTCATCGCGGCTGATCCACCAGTGTAGAGGTCATGGAAAATTTACTCATTGGATCGGCCGGGAATTGAACCACAGACCTCTCGCACTGATGACAAGCGTGCTAACCATTACACTACCAACCCTCTTCTGACTGTTCTCTGCCTCCTACGCTACTGGATCGGTTCGGGAGGGGAGCAGTGACTATCTGAGCAGTCCACCCCTGCGGCCTGAGACACAAAGATCCCCTACACTATCAAACTAAAGCAGGGTTCCCACAAAAATGTGAGATTGAAATTCCATGACATTTCCATGACATTCCACCACAAAAATCTCAATTTTCCATGACATTTATAACATTCTTGTCGGGGGCGGGGGGCGGAGGGCTTGGCCTCTGGGAAAATTAAAAAAATCAAATGGGAGATTTCTAGGAGATTTTGTGATATTAATTCTATTATTTCAATTTTCCATGACATTCCATGACACACAGCAAATTTTACAAAATTCCATGACATTCCATGACTTTCCAGACATCTTTCAAATTCCATGACTCTCCAGACATAATTCAAATTCAATGATTTAACATGACATGTGGGAACCCTGTAAAGGTGGCTGTGCCCTACCTGTTGCCCACGTCGTTGAAGTTGGCATCCTCCAGGTGTTTGGCAGCTTTAAACACGTTGAGGACCGTCATGCTGTACTGGTTGTGTGTCGGGGCGTGCGTGTTGGTCACATACCGCGATACAAGCTGAAACCAATAAAGCCTTTATCGAAGGGATATCTATACTACTAATTTACCAGCATCAGGACATAGGGAGAAATTGTGCGCCAACCCTGACATGCGGGTCTCCCACTGGGCACTTTCCCCATACCTTCACCATTGAACCAGCAGAAAAATTATTCATATCTAATTCGGGAAATATTTTTATGTGCTTAACTTGCTGGGAATCACCTTCCCGATCATGTACATGGATTTGGTTAGTTGATAGGATAAATATTAAGTTTCTAGACCCAAATTACTGAGGCGTCCCATTGAGTTAGCATTGCAAGTGCCCAAGGACAATGAGCGACAATATGACTTAATACATCGTGCGCCGCCTGGTGAACTTGTAGAAACTCACATATAAGCCACACCCTGACTTTCTCCAGATCGTACAAGCCGCACTGGCACTCTGACTCATGTACAGCTTCTACGTGAGAATTTACGGTGAATGATTTAGGCTAGACCAAAAAGAAAAGTTGGTCAACGAATTTTGCGCACCTAATTTCAGGAAATGGATTGTCAATGGATTTCCCTTGCCGCATTTTTTCAAAAATTAAGATTCTTTTTTACTTCTTTTTTCTCTCGATTCCTGCAGATCAACCAATTGAATATTTTTTGGCAAGATATTTTTTGTCAAGACTTGGTAAAAAGAGGGAAAAACATTGTAGCTGGCTTCACTTCACATGGCTAAAATTCATTGACAAAAAAAAAATCTTAAAAAAAAGAAAATTCACTCGCTCGCACCAGTTTTTCAAAAGTGAAATCCATTGACCAACTTTTTTTGGGGTGTGGCGTAAAGGAAAGAATATATCATAGGAATTTCTGAATACGGAAAATAACAGAAAGCTCCTTACATCAAACTCCTCGTGTTTAGTGTCGAGTGCCTGCAGGCCACACTTAAGCTGCTGGTAGTGGGAGTCTATGGGGTTCAGGTCAGAGGCCTGTCCATGCTCGATGATCTTCATAGCGATCTCGATCTCAGCCAGACTCTCCAACATCTGGATCTTCAACTTGAGGTCATCCTTCGTGCGGATTAACGGCGGTGTCCGCATTCTGTAAAACAAATTGGTCATTTATTCTGATACGATGTTGGGAACTAAGGGCAAAAAATATATACTTTGGTTGCAAAAATGCTTAAATTATTTTTGGTGCTGTTTTCTAACCCTCTGGCTGCCCAACAAGTTAATGGTAACATTCAGTAATTTTAGGATAAATGGTCAGCAAGACCATTTCAAGGTCATTTGAACACTTGCAGTATGCAGATATCAACGCATTACCGCTGGAAGATCTATACTTGCATCATGGCTATGGGGAAAGCTGGGCCAGGCTGGTGACCTAACTATACACTGTGCGATTGACAGCGTAAGGCCACGCCATAATAAATGCTGGTTTCTTATCACCTCGTGCATCATGAAAATTGTGATTTGATGAAAGATTAATAAAAAAAAATATTTTAAAAACGTTTTGAATGAAAAATAGGTTAATAGGCAAATAGATATATTTGGTGTCAAATTAAAACTTAAACTGTCAGTAATGCGGTGGACTAGGAATAAGATACATTTTCCCAACTTTCCCCAACAAACTCATAACTCCTTAGAGGTAAAATTTCTTAGCGAAAAGTCCCTTTCCCATATATCTTGAGCCCTAGGTAAAAAAATGAATAAAGGAAATTTGTTAAAAGACACCCACGTCATATTTGTAAGTACTTAGTGATGAGTAAAAGAATTTTTTTGAGTGGCCTGAACCTGAACTCACCCGAAGCAGTGCGGGATGCGTGTGTAGAAGTCGTTACAGGCGTGCAGCAGTTTGCTGCCCATGTCATTGTTACTGATACACCGGTCTACGATCTTTAACGCAGCGTAACCCGCCTTAATCTGGGTCCCAGTCAGCTTACCTGCAACACAAGACAATATCTAAAAGAGAGCATCCTTACAAGGGAGACAGGTCATATACTAAACAGGATCAAAGTCCCTTACCTTAGATGTTGATCAATACAGGTTAAGGCCATGCTATCAGAAGCCAAGGTCATGTCTATATGGGTCAAGGTCACCTACTGCATATCTGCAAGGGCATGCCTATATAAGTCATACCTAGCAGCATCTCCCTGCCGAAGTGCTGCATCTCTACAAGGTCATGTCTATATGGGTCAAGGTCATGTACCTAGGGGCATCTTCTTGGCGTCGTACTGCATCATTACAAGGTCATGTCTATACAGGCCAAGGTCACCTACCTAGGGGCATCTTCTTGGCGTTGTACTGCATCTCTACAAGGTCATGTCTATACAGGCCAAGGTCACCTACCTAGCGGCATCTTCTTGGCGTTGTACTGCATCTCTACAAGGTCATGTCTATGTAGGCCAAGGTCACCTACCTAGCGGCATATTCTTGGCGTTGTACTGCATCTCTACAAGGTCATGTCTATACAGGCCAAGGTCACCTACCTAGGGGCATCTTCTTGGCATCGTACTGCATCTCTACAAGGTCATGTCTATACGGGTCAAGGTCACCTACCTAGGGGCATCTTCTTGATTGATTGATTGATTGATTTTATTGACCAACAGATCATGTAGATACAAGCTTTTCACATTAGTCAAAGTGTGTAACAGGGTTATATTATCAGGATCCAAAATGGTGGTAGGTCCTGTATGCAAACGTATATATACATATAAATCTTATATGACAAGACAAATTGCTCAAAGATATGTGTTTGTTTGTTTGTTGTCCAGCGTATTCAGTAGGATTATGGATGACCTTCAAGATTGATATTCTTTCATAATTCATCATGTATTAACACACAATTCGATGGTAATTCCATCATATTCAGTCTCGATAATATCTTCAATATGTCAGTTGGTCCTAGGACCCATACCGAGTGGTTTTCACTATACGGCATGTATGGACATCTAGACTAGTCATCAAAACAATATTTTCTTCATGAAAACTGTTTTACTCTCACTTTGTTGGACAACAGAATCCAACTCTCTCCATTGGATATTTCCTCTATATAATGGACTTCGTTCATACAGAGCTCCCATAGCTCTCCTTACTTTTAACTTCACATTCACATTTGTACGGAGGAGTCTAGTAGGTCTCACTGTGTTAGACCCATCTTTCGAGAGACCGTACATGATACCCAGTAGACTCCTTCTCCGTCGATCCACCAGCTTAGTGCAGCCACTCCGCCTGTGTAGTTCTGCCCTGGTCACAAATTGGGCATCGATTATACCATAGCAGGCCCTCAGACAGTGGTTTTGCACTGTTTGCAGGGATTTCTCAGGATTCTTAGCAGCCCCATCTACCAGAAAGTCACCATAGTCAAATGTTGGTAGTATCATTTGTTTGTAGATGCATAAACCTAGTTCTGGGTCTGCCACTTTCATCACTTTCCTTAGATATTCCAACTTTACACCATCATTGCTTTCCATTCTTCTACAGAAGGTCTCAAAGGATAGATGCTTATCTATTAGCACACCAAGGTAATTAAATTCCTCAACTATTTCAAGCTTAGCACCATTCAGGAGAATATATCCATGACTAAGATCAGGAGTATACCTATCAGAGTAGCACCACATTATCTTAGTCTTCTCCGTGTTTATGGTCAGCTTGTGTCCAGTCGGATATCTTGGTCATGTCCTCCTGCAGCAAGCTTGCAGCTATATCAACATCTCAGCCACTGACCATGATTGCCAGATCGTCTGCATACATATAAAATTTTGAATGCAATAGAACATTTACTAGGTTATTAATATATATTATAAACAGCAGTGGTCCGAGGACAAGTCCTGTCTATTTAGGTCAAGGTCACCTACCTAGCAGCATATTCTTGGCGTTGTACTGCATCTCTACAAGGTCATGTCTATATAGGTCAAGGTCACCTACCTAGGGGCATCTTCTTGGCTTCATACTGCATCTCTACAAGGTCATGTCTATACGGGTCAAGGTCACCTACCTAGGGGCATCTTCTTGGCGTCGTACTGCATCTTTACAAGGTCATATCTATACAGGCCAAGGTCACCTACCTAGGGGCATCTTCTTGGCGTCGTACTGCATCTCTACAAGGTCATGTCTATGTAGGTAAAGGTCACCTACCTAGGGGCATCTTCTTGGCGTCGTACTGCATCTTTACAAGGTCATATCTATACAGGCCAAGGTCACCTACCTAGGGGCATCTTCTTGGCGTCGTACTGCATCTTTACAAGGTCATGTCTATACAGGCCAAGGTCACCTACCTAGGGGCATCTTCTTGGCGTCGTACTGCATCTCTACAAGGTCATGTCTATACGGGTCAAGGTCACCTACCTAGGGGCATCTTCTTGGCGTCGTACTGCATCTCTACAAGGTCATGTCTATACGGGTCAAGGTCACCTACCTAGGGGCATCTTCCTGGTGTCGTACTGCATCTTTACAAGGTCATGTCTTTAAGGGTCAAGGTCACCTACCTAGGGGCATCTTCCTGGTGTCGTACTGCATCTCTACAAGGTCATGTCTATATGGGTCAAGGTCACCTACCTAGGGGCATCTTCTTGGCGTCGTACTGCATCTCTACAAGGTCATGTCTATACAGGCCAAGGTCACCTACCTAGGGGCATCTTCTTGGCGTCGTACTGCATCTCTACAAGGTCATATCTATACAGGCCAAGGTCACCTACCTAGCGGCATCTTCTTGGCGTCGTACTGCATCTCTACAAGGTCATGTCTATACGGGTCAAGGTCACCTACCTAGCGGCATCTTCTTGGCGTCGTACTGCATCTCTACAAGGTCATGTCTATATAGGTCAAGGTCACCTACCTAGGGGCATCTTCTTGGCGTTGTACTGCATCTCTACAAGGTCATGTCTATACAGGCCAAGGTCACCTACCTAGGGGCATCTTCTTGGCGTCGTACTGCATCTCTACAAGGTCATGTCTATATAGGTCAATGTCACCTACCTAGGGGCATCTTCTTGGCGTCGTATTGCATCTCTACAAGGTCATGTCTATACAGGCCAAGGTCACCTACCTAGGGGCATCTTCTTGGCGTCGTACTGCATCTCTACAAGGTCATGTCTATATAGGTCAATGTCACCTACCTAGGGGCATCTTCTTGGCGTCGTACTGCATCTCTACAAGGTCATGTCTATATAGGTCAAGGTCACCTACCTAGGGGCATCTTCTTGGCGTCGTACTGCATCTCTACGATGGCGTCCTGCATGGTGTTGATGTCACAGATGAGTTGTATCAGGGTCTGTAGCCGCTTGTCCAGTGTAGAGTCCGGCACGTTGACTGACTTCTGTTTGGCCACCTTCTTCTCCTCCTGGTCACACAAGCAACATGGTATTGTTTCTTTATTCATCAATAAACTGATCCGGTTTTACAGAATTAGTAGACTTACGCAGCGTCTTTACATTTAAACAGGGCTGTGAAATTCTGAAAAGCATTTCCTCCGAATTCAGGCATTACAATAAATATAAAACTGAAATCCCCTTGAGACTTTAAGGGCGGCATAGTGCTTTAATTAATCATGCCGTGTGTTAGCATGATGCATTAATGCAGCCCTGGCAAGTTGAAGCATCATGCCCTATGGCAATGCCTTGGTGTTTCCGGACCCCAATCTATGAATCAATCTTTTTTCTTTAATATTTGAAATTCCAGCTTACATTTTCCAAGCAAAAGCAGTAGATTTGTTCATATGGTAGAACAGAGGAAATGGCAGAAAGTCTGTTATAGATAACAGCCAAAGGATGGGTGAAACACTCACATTGTGTAGGCTGAGTGTGTTTAGTAAAGTAGCAGTGACTTCAGGAAAGGGAGCAAGGTGACTTTACATGGGTACTCAGATTTCTGACTGTGTCACCGTGTCGATTTTTAGCTAAGATGCCGTGTCGCCGTGTCAATTTTTATCTCATAGAAACTGTCTGTCAATTTTTAAAAGTGCCGTGTCGCCCGTGTCAGATTTTAAAAGGGCCGTGTCGGCGTGTCATATTTTACCCATGTATAGTCACAGCAAGGTACAGAGACATGACAGCAGTTTGTGAGCACAATATGTATACATGTCATATGTAAAGTCCTTAGTATGTGGGAAGAGGCCGCGTTAGGGAGCGTTCAGTGATTTATTACAGGGGTGTGTGAAATTTAGCGTGGAGGCAAAAAAAAATCTTTTTAACATGTGAACACTTCCTTCTCTAGG
Organism: Harmothoe impar; assembly: GCA_947462335.1. Taxonomy (NCBI): domain Eukaryota; kingdom Metazoa; phylum Annelida; class Polychaeta; order Phyllodocida; family Polynoidae; genus Harmothoe; species Harmothoe impar. The sequence goes on from OX381711.1 coordinate 81,528,385, forward strand.
AATGTCATTGCTCGCCGGTTTTATGCAAACCAAACCTTCAGTGTGGGTTATTGGATGTGTCTGGGTTTGGGTTATGCGTGATGCGGGTTTATGTGGGAATTTATGGAAGTCATTGGAGGTGGTCATAGCACACACAGCAACGAAGAGGTATAACTGTACCTTCGTTTCTTCCTGATGGTTCGCATTAACACAAATAGTGCGTTGGTTAGATTTGATAATGGCTTTTTAAAACGCTTGTGCGTATAAGGAAATTATCTACATGATGACGCTATGGCTATCGTCTATTTCACAAGTATCTCTATCACAATACGTACAGCTGCAACAATATCACACATGTTTATACTGTTTCTTCTGTATAAGGGAGTGCTCATTTTTTAACAACAGGGGGGGGGGGGCGGGGCGGTGAGATTTCACGCGGAGCGCGCGAAATGTTTTCACCCCCCCTAGAGGGGTCGACATTTTTTACCCCCCCCCCGGCAGGCCAAAAATCGCGCGCGTTCGCGCCCCTTTGTAGCATAGTAACGCGCGGGCTTTTCCCTCAAAACAGGTTGAATTTTTTTGACCCCCCCCCCAAGAGGGGTCTAAATTTTTTACCCTCTCAATAATCTGGCTGGAGTCAGGGACCATTACAGCTCGGGGAAACTCTACGGTCTTAGTTTACCCATGATACCCCGCGCACCATACGTTTGTTAAATGACGTCATAATGGCGCCAAATATTGGGGAAAATTGCACCAATGAGTGGCCATGCTGATGTTGGTCTGTAATGGTCCCTCGCTCCAGCCATAGCCCGGAGCAGTAGACTATAATATGGTCTAGATTACCAGGAGTGAAATGTGTACATGGGTGAGTCTCAACGCACACACAGACATAGCTTAACGCACACACACTGAGGCACAGGGACAGTAAAACCAGCATTTACCTCCTTGTCTTCCTCCTGCATGCAATAAATACAAATTATACAAATAATTATTGAAATACATCAAATATCAATCATTTTCAGTACTCTGGGGAAGGAGAGCGTAGAGCTTCATATATAATAACTAAATGCAACACTTGGAGAAACTGTTTCTTTTTATTCCTTGAAACATCAACAACAACAAAAAGAGTACTTATTCTGCGAAACATTAACAGTATAAAAATACGAGGTTTCTGTCTTATAACATAATAATACAACAGCATTTGATATCACAAGAACGCAAAACCTGAAAACAAAGTGTAGCCATCTGTTGCATCTACCAGGTGCTACTTTAACAGATTACTTTGGGCAATAACAGAGACAAGTCAAGTGAATCACCACAAATACTTCATTGTACAACGGTACATGTGATGTGGCCGTTGGGCATGACATAGATTTAATGACCTACCTAACATTTGGAAAGCAATGGTCTATTTTAAGAGCTTAACTTTTACAAGCCTTGAGCGTTTTCTTGACTTAAGAAATGTCAGGCAAGCTTAATTAAAGTCTTGAGACTATTACAGTAAGCTTAATGACTAAGCCGTAACAGACTAAGGCCCTTTCTGACTTTGGGCCAAACTATTACAAACCAAGGCCCTTTCTGACAATGGGCTAAACTGTAACAAAGGCCCTTTCTGACCTTGGGCTAAAGTGTAACAAACTAAGGCTTTTTATAGCCTTGGGCTAACACATTTCAAACTAAGGCCCTTTCTGACCTTGGGCTAAATTGTTACAAACTAAGGCTTTTTATGACATTGGGCTAAACCCTTTGCAAACAAAGGCCCTTTCTGACCTTGGGCTAAACTGTAACAATCTAAGGCCTTTTATAGCCTTGGGCTAACACATTTCAAACTAAGGCCCTTTCTGACCTTGGGCTAAATTGTTACAAACTAACAAACCTTGGGCAAAAACGTTACAGACTAAGGCTCTTCATGACTTTGGCCCTTTCTGACCTTGGGCTAAAGCCCTTACCTGGGTATAAATGACAAACATGGAGCTACACATGAACACATGAAGGACATTACAGGAGCTTCACTGAAGGACAAGACTAAAGGTCATTGAGGCCATTAACGGGCCCTTACCATAACCTACCATGACCACCAAATGAAGTATTTAAGTCAAGTTTTCTGTCATAAAGTACTAGTTTTCCATGCCATCCTCAGAGGGCTATAGGGCGGCTAAGTCTCGTCACACGATCACCAACTTGCGGGCCCTTGTGGGCTCCCCCCCACTATCGCCCGCAGGTCTGAAGAATGGGCAAAAACTTTCGTCTCCATATATGTCAACTAACACGGAAAATTTCAGATCTGGGGCCTATTTAGGCTAACTTAGATGTGGGTATTTTTAGTTACAACTGCCGAAAAAAATTACGACAGCATTTTATTGCGTGACTTAGGTTGCCTATGAGGCTATATTATTGGCATGACTCGGGAGTATCGAGTCTCAGGGAAACTCCCTCCTTCTACCTTATGGCCTTCAATAACGACAACAGAATAAGGTCGTCGTCCTCAGCATCCAGCATCGCCAAGGACGTCTCATTACAACTAGACTCTTCTGAGGTTGCTTGATCAAAATTAGACTCTTCTGAGTAGGTTGTTTCATCAAACCTATACTCTTCTGAGAAGGTTGTCTCATCACAACTATACTCTTGTGAGCTTGTCTCATCATAACTATACTCTTGTGAGGTTGTCTTATCAGAACTAGGTTCTTCTAAGGCTGTCTCATCAGAACTGGTATTCTCTGAGGTTGTCTCATCATACCTATACTCCTCTGTGAAGGTTGTCTCATCATAACTATACTCTTGTGAGGTTGTCTTATCAGAACTAGGTTCTTCTAAGGCTGTCTCATCAGAACTGGTATTCTCTGAGGTTGTCTCATCATACCTATACTCCTCTGTGAAGGTTGTCTCATCATAACTATACTCTTGTGAAGTCGTCTCATCAAAACTCGACTGCTCTGAGGTTGTCTCATCAGAACTGGAGTGCTCTGAGGTTTTGTCATCAGACCTGGTATCGTCTGAGGTTGTGTGAGTAGACTGACTGCAGGTACTTGTCAGCCTTCCCTCCGTACAGCGCTGACGTGTAAGCAGTGACTTGTTGTCGTCCATGTGACATGCTGGTTCCTGCCGCCGTGTGACATCAGCCTCCAGTGTCTGTTTGACACATGGCCGACGTCCTCCCACCTCCCGCAGCACCTCACGGCTAAACCTGTCAGTGTGTGACGGTACAGTGGTCTTGGTGTTAAGTGGTACCATAGTCTTGTCACGACCCTGGCAGTGGGTGCGTGACGGTACATCGGTCTTGTCACGAACCTGGCAGTGGGTGCGTGACGGTACAGTGGTCTTGTCACGAGCCTGGCTTTGGGTGCGTGACGATACAGTGGTCTTGTCACGAACCTGGCTGTGGGTGCGTGACGGTGCAGCGGTCTTGTCACGAACCTGGCAGTGGGTGCGTGACGGTACAGTGGTCTTGTCACGAGCCTGGCCGTGGGAGCGTGATGGTACAGCGGTCTTGTCACGAGCCTGGCAGTGGGAGTGTGACGGTACAGTGGTCTTGTCACGAACCTGGCTGTGGGTGTGTGACGATACAGTGGTCTTGTCACGACCCTGGCCGTGGGAGCGTGACGGTACCGTTGTCTTGTCACGAGCCTGGCTGTGGGTGCGTGACGGTACAGTGGTCCTGTCACGAACCTGGCCATGGGAGTGTGACGGTACCGTTGTCTTGTCACGAACCTGGCTGTGGGAGCGTGACGGGATGGTGGTCTTGTCACGAACCTGGCTGTGGGTGCATGACGGTACCGCAGTCTTGTCACGAACCTGGTCGTGGGTGTGTGACGGTACAGCGGTCTTGTCACAAACCTGGCTCCGGGTGCGTGACGGTACAGTGGTCTTGTTACGGACCTGGTCGTGGGAGTGTGACGGTACAGTGGTCCTGTCACGAACCTGGACATGGGAGCGTGACGGGATGGTGGTCTTGTCAAGAACCTGGAAGTGGGAGCGTGACGATACAGTGGTCCTGTCACGAACCTGGCCATGGGAGCGTGACGGTACCGTTGTCTTGTCAAGAGCCTGGCCGTGGGAGTGTGACGGTACAGTGGTCTTGTCACGAACCTGGCTGTGGGAGCGTGACGGTGCGGTGGTCTTGTCACGAGCCTGGCTGTGGGAGCGTGACGGTACAGTGGTCTTGTCACGAACCTGGTCATGGGAGCGTGACGTAACCGTGGTCTTGTCACGAACCTGGCTGTGGGAGCATGATGATACAGTGGTTTTGTTGCACGGGGGTACCATGGCCTTCCTTGGAACCTGGCTCCGGGTGCGTGACGGTAGAGCGGTCTTGTCACAAACCTGGCTCTGGCTGCGTGACGGCACAGCGGTCTTGTCACAAACCTGGCTCTGGCTGCGTGACGGCACAGCGGTCTTGTCACAAACCTGGCTCTGGCTGCGTGACGGCACAGCGGTCTTGTCACAAACCTGGCTCTGGCTGCGTGACGGCACAGCGGTCTTGTCACAAACCTGGCTCTGGCTGCGTGACGGCACAGCGGTCTTGTCACAAACCTGGCTCTGGCTGCGTGACGGCACAGCGGTCTTGTCACAAACCTGGCTCTGGCTGCGTGACAGCACAGCGGTCTTGCACTGAGATAGATGGAACAGAGCGTGTTGAGATGAGCGACATACAGGTCGTGTGGCGGTCAGCCATGCAACCTTATAGACCTATGCAGCAAGAAAGGCTCACTTTTCTATAACAAAGTTGTATTTACGCTGGTTTTAGCAGAATCCTCATAATCTTATCTGTAATGGCTATGTTTACGAACATCCCATATCACGGGATTCACAGGACACTTATCTATCAAATATATATATTATATTCCAGGATTTTGAGGTTATATTTATATTTGTCAGGCACACTTCAGAAATGTTCAAAAACTTTATTAACAACTTTTCTGAAAAATCACCCTTTCTTACTGTATTGGTCTATAGTTCTAGTTAATCCTCATTCGCCCTCTGAGACTCAGTGTGTAGTCTTTATGGGTTAAACATAGGGTCTCTACATTCTTATTGTCCCAATAGTGCAAACAGCATTAAGCGTTAGTTCTTAGCGTCTAGATCATTGTGCAAACCCGCTTCAGTGACTTGGTGTATTAGTCTGTGCATTACATCCATGCAGGGTATGATATGTAATGAGTGTAGGCCAATCTGCGAAGAGTCGTCTCTGCGCCCTCAAATCTCCAACGTAGCCTTCACTCTCCAGCAGATGTTTGGTACAGACTAGATAATACTGGCAGCCATTATCCACCGGTGTATACTGGAGAGTGATGGAGAGCTGAAGCCTACAGAGATATAATTCAGTCCCACGGGTGGAGACGTCTAGCGTCAATATCTCCTGATAGATTGAGGGTAGGCATCTTATATGCCGGGGAGATGGGTCCTTTTTCAAGGGGGGCAGGTATTAATTCATGTAAAATATTTATTTGGGGCGAGGCTGATATCAAGGGGGCTGATATTTATTTCAATAAATTGCAACAATTGAAAATAATTCAATTTATTACTCAAAATCTAAGCAACAGTAGAACATGGCCTTTGACAACAAATCCAACAACTTAATTTTTTTCCCCTCTTGATTTTTTTGTTTAAAGGACTCAGCTTTGTCCAAAATAACATGTGAGATGATAACGGGAACAGCTTAGAAACAACAAAGTGTCGACCTGTTTAACAAGTCGGGTAAGTAGAGTGTACGATGGAGTACCATATATCACCTTAACGCATGGCGTAAACCACAGGTTTTAACAAGACCTCAGCTTGGTGAGTGAGGAGGCTATATAGCATAACATACCAGGAAGGTGAGCAACTAAAAGTCCACAGCTATCCTGGGATGTGACAATAGACTCTACAATAGACTCTACATACCAGTAATTCCACAACAGGTCACAGGGTATGCATCAGCACCATCTAGTGCATGTTGTGAACACTACTGGTATGTAGAGTATAGTGTCACATCCAAGGATGGCTGTGGACTTTTAGTTGCACACCTTCATGTGATACTCTATATAGCCACCTCACTCACCAAGCTGAGGTCTTGTTATAACCTGTGGTGTAAACACACCTAATGCTACATTTACTGACCACTAGTCTACTTACACAAATATCTAACATTGTAACAAAGCATTCTGAGAAAACCTCAGGTCAGCGACAATGTGGATGAGCTTTGTATTCTGTTAACTTATTGTCACTTATCAAATACAGATGAGAAAATAAAAAATAAAAATGGCACAACTGTAAAATGGTTCCATCAAAAAAATAGTCTTAAGCATCTTTGAATGGTTTCATAGTAGTGTGAATGATATCTATAAAAAGATTCTATTCACTTCCGTAAAAGGAAAAATAATCAAACATTTATCTGTTACAAACTAGCGTCCTTTGCGCTAAACTACCCAGTATTACAAATTAAGGCCCTTTACTTAGATTTGGCCATTATACAAACTAAGGCCCTTTTTATGGATTTAACTGGTCCAATGTAAGGCTCTTTTCTTGATTTCAACTGGTACAAACTACCGGTAAAGCCCTTTTCCTCGGTTTACCTGCACAAACTAAGGCCCTTTACATGGGTTTCTGGTACAAATTGAGGCACTTTTTTAGTTTAATCCTCACAAACTATGGCCCTTTTTGGCATGACAGCATTTGGCTAAGCCTAGGATCTGGAGTTAAGCCCAGGGTCCTTGAGTCAAGCCTAGGCTCTTGATTTAGCCCTAGGGTCCTTGAGTTAAGCCTAAGGTCCTTGAATAGACTTAGTTTAACAAAGAGCCCTTGAGTTAAGACCTTGATCTAAGTTCATGAAATTCCTTGACTGAATTAAGTCCTTGAGTTGAACTGTGAGTGAGTTAAACTGAATCCTTGTTTAAGCGTTAAGTCCTTGATTTAAGCTGTAAGTCCTTAAAGTATGACTAAGATTTTCTAAAACTGTCCAGTAATGATTTAATCAGAGGCCGTTAAACACTGTGAAATTACAATCAAGCTGCAGTAAACCATTGTACATTGAATATAATATAACATTTTTATACTGTAAATGTATTTATTTTCGCTGGTATAAATTTTCGCGGATTTGCTAAAAAATACAATTTCGCTGGGATTTAAATTTGCGGAGTTTGAAACATGGTAGTTATAGGGCTATATAGGATAAATTTTCGCTCTGTACATATTTTCGCGGATTTTAAAATCCGCAAAATCCGCGAAAATATGTACAGCGCAAAAATATATACGTTTACAGTATATGAAACATGCCTCAAGGATATAAATTGATGTGACATGCTTATGGCCGTACCAAGGGGTTTTTGTGTTATCAACCACAAGTTCTCAACAGGGTTGCCACTGACAAGGTTGTTTTGAATTCCCTGACTTTATATCAAATTTCCCCGACAATCGCGACATAAACCCAATGTAGCAAGCTGCCATTATTTAAAACAACATGGATTTTGTGTATCGCATTTTCAGAAAATCGCATTTTCCCTGACATTTTGCCAAAATAACTGAAATTCCTTGATAATTCCCTGACCTGGAATGAATATTTTTTTTCCTGACATTTTTCCTGACGGTGGCAATCCTGGAAATGCTGATGGCTGTTAAACTTGCTGTATGCTGGTTGCAGCGAGGCCCACAGGTAACCACGGGTCTTTGTGTCTCTACCTGTCTCAGCAACCACAAGTTACATGTAACCACGGGTCTTTGTGTCTCTACCTGTCTCAGCAACCACAAGTTACATGTAACCACGGGTCTCTGTGTCTCTACCTGTCTCAGCAACCACAAGTTACATGTAACCACGGGTCTTTGTGTCTCTACCTGTCTCAGCAACCACAAGTTACATGTAATCACGGGTCTTTGTGTCTCTACCTGTCTCAGCAACCACAAGTTACATGTAACCACGGGTCTCTGTGTCTCTACCTGTCTTAGCAACCACAAGTTACATGTAACCACGGGTCTCTGTGTCTCTACCTGTCTCAGCTACCACAAGTTACATGTAACCACGGGTCTTAGTGTCTCTACCTGTCTTAGCAACCACAAGTTACATGTAACCACGGGTCTTTGTGTCTCTACCTGTCTTAGCAACCACAAGTTACATGTAACCACGGGTCTCTGTGTCTCTACCTGTCTTAGCAACCACAAGTTACATGTAACCACGGGTCTTTGTGTCTCTACCTGTCTTAGCAACCACAAGTTACATGTAACCACGGGTCTTTGTGTCTCTACCTGTCTTAGCAACCACAAGTTACATGTAACCACGGGTCTCTGTGTCTCTACCTGTCTCAGCTACCACAAGTTACATGTAACCACGGGTCTCTGTGTCTCTACCTGTCTCAGCTACCACAAGTTACATGTAACCACGGGTCTCTGTGTCTCTACCTGTCTCAGCTACCACAAGTTACATGTAACCACGGGTCTTTGTGTCTCTACCTGTCTCAGCAACCACAAGTTACATGTAACCACGGGTCTTTGTGTCTCTACCTGTCTTAGCAACCACAAGTTACATGTAACCACGGGTCTTTGTGTCTCTACCTGTCTTAGCAACCACAAGTTACATGTAACCACGGGTCTTTGTGTCTCTACCTGTCTTAGCAACCACAAGTTACATGTAACCACGGGTCTTTGTGTCTCTACCTGTCTCAGCAACCACAAGTTCTCAAGGTAGCTTTTCACCGAGGGATGATAATTGCAGCGACTTTTCAACAAATTTTGTCTATAGGATGAAGGGTAAGGCCTTGTGACCTGGTGCTCTATATTTTGGTTACTTAGAGACCTCAGGGGAGGTCCACTCCCAGATACAGTAGGAAACAGGCTCTAGGGCCCCACCGAATAAAAAAGTTGGTCTACGGATTTTGTTTTAAAAAAATAGCTGCGGTAGGGCGATTTTTTTAAATTTTAAAAAGAAATAATAATATTTTTTTGTCTGCAGATTTCAACCTTGAATAAAGTGGAACGGGGAAATTCTTTTTTAAGGGAAAATCTCTTCCTTTTAGAAGTTCAAAATTCCGGTCTCCTCAAGATTCCGAAAATATGGTGCGGGATATCCGTAGACCAATTCTTTTTGTTGGGTCTGGCCTAGCGGAGGGCGGTGCGACAAGTCGGCCTTACCTTAACACTGTAGTCTATGTGCAGCAAGTCGTACTTCCCGGGGACCTTAGAGAACCGCTTACGGTCAGACCAGTCATTCTTGGTTTTATCTGCAAACCTGTAAGTATATAAATACCGGATTAATTTTTACTTTAGATGTTTCATATGCTCAATATTCATGACTCAAATATAAGTTTTGTTCTGAAGTGGTCTGAATAGTTCGTTTGATATTTTGTTACTCAAATTTAATACATTACTAATGACTCTTTGTTTCCCACATCAAAGAATGGGAAAAAACTTTCAGGACCTCAGAAGGACCAGGCCCTAACTATAATGCCAAAACACACACAGTATAGGTGTAGGATTTGCCAGGTTTTTACCAGGGCGACGACTTGATGTTAAATGAATATAGCACAGAAAATGGTACTTCTTGCAAAAAATCACAAACTGAGAAGTGATATATGTCTGTGACTACACAAGATATGACATTTCAGACTACGCGGAATATGCCTTTTGTAAAGTCTCGCGAATATACTGCAAAATGCTCCAAATACGCATTGACGTAATTTTATTCCCGGCTCTAACTAAAAATACCTAAATGTAAGGTAGTCTAAATATGTCCCAGATCTAAAAGGCCAAAATTCCTTTATTAGTGGAAATATATAGAGAACAACATTTTTGCCCATCCTTGAAGCTTGTGAACGATAATGGGCATACCCGTAAAAATAATTATCTGGCACATTCTCTTGACCTACTTAGGCGCCCTATCCCAGAAGACCTACTTTTTACAGAAGACCTTCTTGGCCTCGTCCAGGTCGGGTCCACATGAGACCAGGTTGTTCTGGCCGTTGAGCCCGACGCGCCCCCAGCGCAGCCACACACTGTAGGCCTTCCTGCTGTCGTCCTGCAGCAACTGGAGCAGGAAGAACTTGTTGTTGTTCTGCTGCAAGTTAGTCTGAAACAACAACAACAACAACGTTAGTCTGCAACAACAACAACAACAACGTTAGTCTGCAACAACAACAACAACAACGTTAGTCTGCAACAACAAACAACAACAACGTTAGTCTGCAACAACAAACAACAACAACGTTAGTCTGCAACAACAACAACAACAACGTTAGTCTGCAACAACAACAACAACAACGTTAGTCTGCAACAACAACAACAACAACGTTAGTCTGCAACAACAAACAACAACAACGTTAGTCTGCAACAACAAACAACAACAACGTTAGTCTGCAACAACAACAACAACAACGTTAGTCTGCAACAACAACAACAACAACGTTAGTCTGCAACAACAAACAACAACAACGTTAGTCTGCAACAACAAACAACAACAACGTTAGTCTGCAACAACAACAACAACAACGTTAGTCTGCAACAACAACAACGTTAGTCTGCAACAACAAACAACAACGTTAGTCTGCAACAACAAACAACAACAAACAACGTTAGTCTGCACCAATAACAACAACAACATTAGTCTGCAACAACAAACAACAACAACATTAGTCTGCAACAACAAACAACAACAACGTTAGTCTGCAACAACAAACAACAACATTAGTCTGCAACAACAAACAACAACAACGTTAGTCTGCAACAACAAACAACAACATTAGTCTGCAACAACAAACAACAACAACGTTAGTCTGCAACAACAAACAACAACATTAGTCTGCAACAACAACAACAACATTAGTCTGCAACAACAACAACAACAAACAACAACGTTAGTCTGCAACAACAACAACAACAACGTTAGTCTGCAACAACAACAACAACAACGTTAGTCTGCAACAACAAACAACAACCGGTAATTTACTGTCAACATACTCTGGTCCAGATTAAAAACATTTATCTGATATGAGCATAACGTTGTTACCATGGTTACACCACCTACCTGGTTGAGCATGATGCTGTTACCATGGTTACGTACCTGGTTGAGCATGACGTCGTAGATGTCGTTGCCCTCACTATACACATGGCTGGTGCTCTGTTTAGGACACTCAGGGTCTACGGGTGCCTTCCCCTTACCCAGCAGCACCGTCTTCACTGTAACATGCACAGACAGACAACTTTACAAATGTTTTAAATATATAAAAAAGAAGTATTTGTCAAGGAGAAAAATGAGACAAGTTGGGAACAATATTTTTATTTGGCTTCCTGGAAACAGAATTTATTATATGTCATCCATTTGGTTCAGCTTGAATGTAAAATGAAACAGATTCTCTGTATGACTTAAAGGCCCAGTGCCCCTATACATAGAGCTGCGTACCTGTCCCAACCGCACTGACTGTTACTGGACATGCAGTAAGAACTGCGGGTTTAAAAAATAACCTGATTTACATGTGTCAACTATCTTCTCATGTACATACCATAGCTACATGTTTAAGCGCCTGATCTTAAACAAGTGCCAGTCTTGTATAAGTGCCGGGGGAAAATCAAAGTCTATAAGCATGGGGCTGCTTCAACATGATGGTATGGTAAGTATATAACTTGACGAGTCTATTTACCAGCCAGACCTGTATGTTGTAACCTTACCTTCAGGTTCGCCAGGCTCAGACTTGGCACGGCCGCTTTTACCGCTCTTACTGGTGCCACTTTTAGCGACTGCTGCGCTCTTGGTAGCTCCACTCTTGGTGGTGCTAGCGGTGGCTGCCCCATTCTTGGCGGCGGTGCTGCGGCCGCTGCTCCGGGTCCCGGTGGTAGCACCGTCAGCACCGCCTGCAGCCACCACCTCCACCTTCACACTGGGGTCAGGCAGCACCGCACCTGGAGGAGGAACATGGCACTACAGTATACTCATATATAACCACAGGTTTTAACAAGACCTCAGCTTGGCGAGTGAGGAGGCTATACAGGGTATACATAGGAAGGTGTGCAACTAAAAGTCTGCACCTATCCTTGGACGTGACCTAGACTCTCCATACCAGTAGTTCCAATGAAAGAACCTAGGGTGTACAGTGGCACCACCTAGGGACTGCTGTGAACACTACTGGTATGCAGAGTCTATTTGTCAGGGCCAATGATAGGTGCGGACATTTAGTTGCACACCTTTCTATGTATACCCTGTATAGCCTCCTCACTCGCCAAGCTGAGGTCTTGTTTAAACCTGTGCATATAACCCACACCTACACCTTCAAAACCTTTTTTTTATTATAAAGAGCCATGCTTTACTTTTTTTTGAAAAGGTTACATATTTTTGTTCATGCAAATTTAAAAAAATGCTTGAATGCACCACTAACAAGTTACTCGGTCGGGATGCATTTATGCATCATGAGGACAAATGTTTATTGTATTATCATAGTACTGAGTCTATGCAGTGTGTAAAGAGTTAGGATATTGTCAGAGATAAAATGTAGATGTATGAGGTTAACATGGCTGCGTACCTGACTTGTGTCGTCTGACTGTCCGCACGACGCCCGTGTCGTCGTTGGTCTGTGTTAACTTGGCCACATCTACCGTGTACTCTCTACTACACGCAGTGAAGGACAAGGTCGCGTCGCCCCCCGCCTGCGCCCTCTCAAGGTCAAAGGTGACGGGGGCAGAGTAGGGGGTCCAGGCACCCCCCTCATCCTGCCACTCCCAACTGTAGAAGTCTGCAGCAAACAACAACACATCAACATAAGGCACCCGGGGGGGGGGGGGGGGAGTAGGGGGTCCACGCACCCCCCTCATCCTGCCACTCCCAGCTGTAGAAGTCTGCAGCAAACAACAACACATCAACATAAGGCACCCGGGGGGGGGGGGGGAGTAGGGGGTCCAGGCACCCCCCTCATCCTGCCACTCCCAACTGTAGAAGTCTGCAACAAACAACAACACATCAACATAAGGCACCCGGGGGGGGGGGGGGGGGAGTAGGGGGTCCAGGCACCCGGGGGGGGGGGGGGGGGGGGAGTAGGGGCTCCAGGCACCCGGGGGGGGGGGGGAGTAGGGGCTCCAGGCACCCCCCTCATCCTGCCACTCCCAACTGTAGAAGTCTGCAACAACAACACATCAACATAAGGCACCCGGGGGGGGGGGGGGAGTAGGGGGTCCAGGCACCCCCCTCATCCTGCCACTCCCAACTGTAGAAGTCTGCAACAAACAACAACACATCAACATAAGGCACCCGGGGGGGGGGGGGGGGGGGGGAGTAGGGGGTCCAGGCACCCCCCTCATCCTGCCACTCCCAACTGTAGAAGTCTGCAACAAACAACAACACATCAACATAAGGCACCCGGGGGGGGGGGGGAGTAGGGGGTCCAGGCACCCCCCTCATCCTGCCACTCCCAACTGTAGAAGTCTGCAACAAACAACAACACATCAACATAAGGCACCCGGGGGGGGGGGGGGGGAGTAGGGGGTCCAGGCACCCCCCTCATCCTGCCACTCCCAACTGTAGAAGTCTGCAACAAACAACAACACATCAACATAAGGCACCCGGGGGGGGGGGAGTAGGGGGTCCAGGCACCCGGGGGGGGGGGGGGGGGGAGTAGGGGCTCCAGGCACCCGGGGGGGGGGGGAGTAGGGGCTCCAGGCACCCCCCTCATCCTGCCACTCCCAACTGTAGAAGTCTGCAACAACAACACATCAACATAAGGCACCCGGGGGGGGGGGGGAGTAGGGGGTCCAGGCACCCCCCTCATCCTGCCACTCCCAGCTGTAGAAGTCTGCAGCAAACAACAACACATCAAAATAAGGCACCCGGGGGGGGGAGTAGGGGTTCCACGCATCCCCCTCATCCTGCCACTCCCAACTGTAGAAGTCTGCAACAACAACACATCAACATAAGGCACCCGGGGGGGGGGGGGGAGTAGGGGGTCCACGCATCCCCCTCATCCTGCCACTCCCAGCTGTAGAAGTCTGCAACAAACAACAACACATCAACATAAGGCACCCGGGGGGGGGGGGGGAGTAGGGGGTCCAGGCACCCCCCTCATCCTGCCACTCCCAACTGTAGAAGTCTGCAGCAAACAACACATCAATGATGAGACTCATCCTCCTCCCACTCCCAGAATGGCCTCCAGTAGATTCTCGCGTAGAAGCTGCAAGTCAGATTGCCAGTGAGGCTTTTTATATAGGATCAAGGAGCGGCCATTACGATTCTACATCAGCAAAAGCCGATGTGCCGATGTCATTTTGGCAACACTGACTGTTTCAGCCTCCTGAGTGGAATAGCCTATATTTTCATTACCTTCCCCATTACATAAAGATTTTCTTCTACCTCAAACTGAACTACCGTAGATTCTAGCCCATGGATGACAAGTTACCCCACCCGCAAAATTGTATTTGTTACTATTTTTGGACCCAAAAACCGTAACAATTTCTGCTTGAAATCGTAACAAAAATCGTAACAATAACATACCAATTTAGAATAGCATTTTACATGACTAACAGATAGGTTTCTATAAAAAATATTCTGTATGAGGTGCTGACCTAAGCATTTCTTGGAGGATGTTATTGTTTTTTTTTACCAAGATGTATACTCATGTTTAAGCACAACATTTCTTTCTTCTATCGCCCCCTCTACTCAACCCCGTCCCTTTCCCAGGTATACACATACTTGCATACTTGCTGTGTAGGGAGAACCCTGATACATGCATCTTTGAAGGGTCGATATTATAAATTCCAATGCCACTACATGGTCAATGTAAATAAACTTTAAAGATGATTTAAATGAAATGAGGCCTAAAAATAATAAAATTATGAAAAAAATCATAACGCTTGGCATCCCTGCGTGAAGAACATCGTTTACTGTTCTCTAAAGGGACACCAAATAAAAAAGTTGGTCTGGGCTGGGGATTGTTTTTCAAACATTAGTGAGGTCGGGCGATTTTTTAAAAAAAATTCCAGAAATTCTACGGATTTCAACCTTAAATCAAGAGGAGCGGGCGAATTTGGATTTTTTTCTGAGGGATAATATTTTACAAAATGTTTACAAACTGATCTTTCCTGTTTCACAACGAAAGAAAAAGCCACCAAAAAAAAAGAGGAAATGATGCGGGTGGAGTCTATAGACCAACTTTTTTTTATTTGTAGTGGCCTAAATACATACCTTGTGTGGCACCGTCCTGCACACAGCAGCGTACCCGGCGCTCCCACCCCGTCACTTTGTTCTTCTGCACCATGCGGCCAAACACCACCTTCATCTGGACACCCTTAGGTAACTGCAGCTCCACCTGGTAAACAAACTACACTTGTAGCTAACTTTTAAGACAAAATAAAAAAATATTGTGTCCCAGTATCTTAACCGACAGAATACATTTTTGAGGCTGACTCTAATTTTTTTGAACATTTAGAAAATGTTTAAAACAATTTATGACTTGTAGGTTTTTGTTTCGGATTGATGAAATTTCATTTTCCCATTCAATCATTGAATTTTTATTTATGTGGCTAATACAAGAAAAAAGCACATCAGCTAAAGATCTCTAATACTGCACATACAACAATTAAAACACATGAAACTGGTCGCCTACCCTAGATTTTTAGACCATGTAACCTGAAACCTGAAATAGTGATTGGCCTTAGACCAGACGAAAAAAAAAGATGGTCAATGGATTTCGCGCGCCTTATTTTCGGAAATGGATTTTTTTTTGAAAAAGAAATTATCAATGGATTTCGCTCACCTCATTTTTCGGAAAACTTAGAATTTTTTTTTTACCTTTTTCTTTCTTTCATTGATTCCCCCAGATGAACCAAATAATTTTGCCATTATGGGTTCTCTGGGAACTGTTGTCGGAGGCTGGGTAAAAAAATAAAAGTAAAAAATTCGCTCCGCCACTTTTACATCTACAAAATGCATTGACACACAAAAAAAAATCTTTATAAAAAAATAAAATAAATTCGCTCGCTTACACCATTTTTCAAAAAAGTGAAATCCATTCAAATCCAACTTTTTTTTTGGTGTGGCCTTAATAAGATGAAGACGTTGTGCCTTACGTGTTCGCTGCCGGCGGTCATGGCGGTGGTCATCTCCTCACTCAGCTCCTGGCTGTAGGCTGTCCAGGTACTGCCGTCTGCCTCCCACTCCCAGCGCGTCACCAACCCTGGGGAGGTCTTCACGCGCTTAGCGGCACTCCCCTCTCCATCTACAACACACATACATGTATCAACACTCCCAGCGAGTCACCAGCCCCGGGGAGGTCTTAACACGCTTAGCGGCACTCCCCTCTCCATCTACAACACACACATACATGTATCAACACTCCCAGCGCGTCACCAACCCGGCCCCGGGGAGGTCTTAACACGCTTAGCGGCACTCCCCTCTCCATCTACAACACACATACATGTATTACACTCCCAGCGCGTCACCAGCCCCGGGGAGGTCTTAACGCGCTTAGCGGCACTCCCCTCTCCATCTACAACAACACACATACATGTATTAACACTCCCAGCGCGTCACCAGCCCCGGGGAGGTCTTCACTCGCTTAGCGGCACTCCCCTCTCCATCTACAACATAACACATACAGGTATTACACTCCCAGCGCGTCACCAGCCCAGAGGGAGGTCTTAACTCGCTTAGCGGCACTCCCCTCTCCATCTACAACATAACACATACCGTAAAACCTCGCTTATAGGTCGATTTTTATTTGGAATTAATTTTTGCTATAGGTCGATTTTTCTTGCCAAAAGTCCAATTCGACCTATAGGTGGGGTTTTGAAAAATGGTAAACCATTTAAAGAGCCAAAAAATCTTCATTCTTAATACTGGAAAACATACCTTTTTTTCTCAGATTATTTAATAATATCCCTGTAAACCCAAATCTCTTTGTGCAAGAAGTAGGGGGTTGTCTAAAGGGCAAGATACCAGAAATAATAGTCATTTTGGCCTCGGGAAAAGCTTCTCTAGGGGGGTTTAGGGTGGGGTTTGCCCCCCCCCCCCAAAAAAAATCTCAAACTCCAATTCGACCTATAAGTGGGGTTTTCCTAAAGTTCAATGTATTTTGCTATAGGTCGATTTTTTCCCTCAAAATTCCAATTCGACCTATAAGTGAGGTCGACCTATAGGCGAGGTTTTACGGTACATGTATTACACTCCCAGCGCGTCACCAGCCCCGGGGAGGTCTTAACTCGCTTAGCGGCACTCCCCTCTCCATCTACAACACACACATACATGTATTACACTCCCAGCGAGTCACCAGCCCCGGGGAGGTCTTAACGCGCTTAGCGGCGCTCCCCTCTCCATCTACAACACACACATACATGTATCAACACTCCCAGCGCGTCACCAGCCCCGGGGAGGTCTTAACTCGCTTAGCGGCGCTCCCCTCTCCATCTACAACATGACACATACATGTATTACACTCCCAGCGAGTCACCAGCCCCGGGAGGTCTTCACTCGCTTAGCGGCGCTCCCCTCTCCATCTACAACACACATACATGTATTACACTCCCAGCGAGTCACCAGCCCCGGGGAGGTCTTCACTCGCTTAGCGGCGCTCCCCTCTCCATCTACAACACACATACATGTATCAACACTCCCAGCGAGTCACCAGCCCCGGGGAGGTCTTAACTCACTTAGCGGCGCTCCCCTCTCCATCTACAACACACATACATGTATTACACTCCCAGCGGTCACCAGCCCCGGGGAGGTCTTAACTCACTTAGCGGCGCTCCCCTCTCCATCTACAACACACATACATGTATTACACTCCCAGCGCGTCACCAGCCCCGGGGAGGTCACCACCCCCGCCCCCGGGGAGGTCTTCACTCGCTTAGCGGCACTCCCCTCTCCATCTACAACATAACACATACATGTATTACACTCCCAGCGCGTCACCAGCCCCGGGGAGGTCTTAACGCGCTTAGCGGTGCTCCCCTCTCCATCTACAACACACATACATGTATTACACTCCCAGCGCGTCACCAGCCCCGGGGAGGTCTTCACGCGCTTAGCGGCACTCCCCTCTCCATCTACAACACACATACATGTATTACACTCCCAGCGAGTCACCAGCCCCGGGGAGGTCTTAACGCGCTTAGCGGTGCTCCCCTCTCCATCTACAACATAACACATACATGTATTACACTCCCAGCGAGTCACCAGCCCTGGGGAGGTCACCACCCCCGCCCCCGGGGAGGTCTTCACTCGCTTAGCGGCACTCCCCTCTCCATCTACAACATAACACATACATGTATTACACTCCCAGCGCGTCACCAGCCCCGGGGAGGTCTTCACGCGCTTAGCGGCACTCCCCTCTCCATCTACAACACACATACATGTATTACACTCCCAGCGAGTCACCAGCCCCGGGGAGGTCTTAACGCGCTTAGCGGTGCTCCCCTCTCCATCTACAACACACACATACATGTATCAACACTCCCAGCGCGTCACCAGCCCCGGGGAGGTCTTAACACGCTTAGCGGTGCTCCCCTCTCCATCTACAACACACATACATGTATTACACTGCCAGCGCGTCACCAACCCGGCCCCCTCCCCCGGGGAGGTCACCGGCCCCTCCCCCGGGGAGGTCTTAACGCGCTTATCGGCACTCCCCTCTCCATCTAAAACATGACACTTACAGCAATGAATGGTATAGTGATAGGGCCAACAAAAATAAACAGTTGTGTTCAGGTAATATGGCCCCCCAAAAAATAGGGTAGGTAGGTCAATTCTTTATTTTTAAACCATTTTTTTTAACGATTATAAGACAAAATTCCTCTCTTTTCAAGTTCAGTAAAAAAACAAATTTCAGTAAAAAGATTTTTTTTTTGGTAGAAACAAACAAAAATGCCTTCCAAAAAAAATTGGGGTAGAGGGCCAGAGAAATAAGGTCGCTAGGGATACCTGAACACACCTTCTTTTTTTGGCCTAGGTATCACGGTTGACCCAGGGCAGTTGTTTTTGTGAGAGAAAAAAAAATTTAAAAAAAATAAAAATTTAAGAAACCTCCTTTTTACTGAAAAACGGCTCATACCCCGTCTCAAAATGCGTCCCACCTAGCTGCTACTATGTAAATGTGTAATAAACGATACTTTGCTCCTCTAGGCCAGACCAAAAAAAAAAGTTGGTCAATGGTCTTATTTTCGGGAATGGAATTTTTTTTTTTTTTGAAAAAAAAATTGTCAATGGATTACGCTCGCCTCATTTTTTTCAAAATTGAGAATTTTTTATTTTTTTTTCAAATTTTTCTTCCAGTTATTCCCGCAGATCGACCAATAAATTATTATGTTAAAGGAATTTTGTCAGATGCTATGTAAAAAAAATAATAAATTGTCGCTCGCTCCACTTTTCCACCAAAAAAATCTTAAACAAAAAAAAATAAATTTCGCTCGCTCGCACCATTTTTTGAAAAGTGAAATCCATTGACCAACTTTTTTTTTTGGTGTGGCCCTATGATATTGTTATAGTATCAAGTAAAAGAACAAAGTCAACACAGTTCGGATCAAGTGTTGCGAATCAATAGGTTTATTCAATAACCTAGACAGGCAAAGCTCTAATCGTGCGAACTCCCTATAGAGTTCGGAACGGGTCAGTAAGCTAATATAGCCGCAGTGATCACAGGGTCTCTTCACCAGCGTGGCTCAGAGTAACCGACGAGTCCCGCTGGATGCTGGGTATATATAGGCAGCCAGCCTGCGCGCGCACACGCAGACCGGAAGCCTATAGCGACCTCTGTCCATACCCCAAGCCCGAAGCAGGTGTCGCCACCTGCCGTCGGACTGAAGGGTTCGGACAGAGTTCGCAACACAGCATCCAACAGAACCCGTCATATAAAACCCCGTATAACCCTAGCCCCTACAAATGTATAGGCATCTCAGTACATGCCTCTCTTTTGGAGGGCTGTTACTTTCTTGGGAGGTGTCCCATAGAAAAATGCTAAACAAAATGTGGACAGAAATGACAAAAGTGACTGTTTTTGTTTTGAATATTTGAGCGGGAAATATTTATCTCTTCACAAAGAAAAGCACATAGAATGAAAGACATTGATGCAGAGAAGTCGTACATGCGTGTCATTCTGCTGTAAAGGAAATATAAAACTGTTGAGAAACATTGTATGGACCAAGGGGGCATAGATGGGCCCTGGGTCAAAAATGTCGTGAAAAGGCCTGCTCGTACTTCCAAATTTTCCCAGCACCAACATAGAGACTTATGTGTATGCCAACCGTCCCGAATTGTCCGGGACAGTCACGGAAATCGACCCTCTGTCCCGTGTCCCGCCCGCAAGGGTGTGTGTCCCACAAAATTCAGATCAAGAGCTACAAAATGATATCTTATATGTTCAGATACTCCCAATGGTTACAAAGTTATTAAAAGTCAAAAAGAAATCACCAAAAGCAGCATTTTACTTCTGAAATTTCAAAATTTTCTTGGAGGGTAGGGTCACTAGGGATGCAGATCTTTGTGGTAAAATCTACAAAAGTAGGAGGAATATCAATATGCCTAACAGACCTGAATATGTCTCAGAATGCACCATTTCACATGTAGAATTTGGGTGGCCAAAATTTGTTGTCCCTGAAGCCCAAACTCAAATGTTGGCTAATGTAAGTCAGTGTTGAGGCAACCTCTCCCGAGGCTGCGAGGTCTAAACTGTTTTAAAAAAAAATCAATCCAATTACAATTTCACCCCCTTTCTTAAGTTTCTATGAAAAAGCTTGTGCGTCACTATAGTCCAAAGTGGAGAGGGGGGAGGGGGGGGGTTTGACCCGTCGGGGGGAGTAGACAAATTTCCACGCACTCACACATTGCCTGAGACTCAGGCTGAGTGGCACGTACAGACTAGGCATAGGCCCTATGCTACTTGTGGAATCTGCACGTAGTTATGTATGCCCACTGCGTTAGGGAGTGTTCATTTATTAATTACAGGGGGGGGTGGTGAGATTTCACGCTGAGGGGCGACATTTTTTTACGCCCCGGCCCCCCCCTCAAAAGCACGTGTGGCGTTTCGCGCTCCCCCTTGGCGAAGGCGCCGAAAATTTTTCGCCCCCCCCCCCCCTTTGAACTATAGTAGCGCGCGGGCTTTTTTGCTAAAAAGGGGCTTAAATTTTTACGCACCCCCCTCAAGAGGGTCAGAATTTTTTACGCACCCCCCCCTCAGGAGGGGTCGAAAATTTTTACGCCCCCCCCTGTAAATAATAAATGAACACTCCCTTACGTTTTTGGTTAGTACTAGTCTAGACTAGTAGTAGTAGGCAGGCTGGTATATCCGCTTACTAAAAGACTGCTACCCAACAACTCACCTACAGACTAACAGACTCTCTCAGAGACACTGTCACTGACAGACTGTGTACCGGGTATCATCATACTATGACTATGTCTGTGACTGTGTCATACTTTTTTTACAGAATTTTTTACGCACCCCCCCCTCAGGAGGGGTCGAAAATGTTTACGCCCCCCCCTGTAAATAATAAATGAACACTCCCTTACGTTTTTGGTTAGTACTAGTCTAGACTAGTAGTAGTAGGCAGGCTGGTATATCCGCTTACTAAAAGACTGCTACCCAACAACTCACCTACAGACTAACAGACTCTCTCAGAGACACTGTCACTGACAGACTGTGTACCGGGTATCATCATACTATGACTATGTCTGTGACTGTGTCATACTCTTACTAGTCATAGATACTACTATTAGGCCTAAACTAAACGTCTAAAGATAGGCCTAGTTGATTGACGAGACGAGTGAGTGTCACTCGTATGACTGGGTGTTGTCTGTTGAGTTAAGAGTTGTGCGACTTACCAGCGTTCGCCGCACTGGCCCGCTTTCTCGGCATGATGCTTGTAGTTTGAAGCGTCCAAGTAACACGCTAATTGATACTGTCAACTTTCTAAAGGGATGGAAATGGTAAAATTTCCTACAACAGTGTCAGACAACTGTTTCACAAATTCCGGCAACTTGTGTTGCCGCCAGTTCTGCTGCACACAAAGTGATGACGTCACGAAGAGACAGGTTTTATGGGAGGCCGGTCCAGGCCACGCGCAGCATCCGGTTCCGGTCTGCTTTGTTTACTATAATTTTTAGAAGCGTGTGAGGGCGCTGGTGGGCAAAGGAGGCGTGGGACTAAATAGTTCCCAAAGCACTCACCAGAGGGCGCCCTATTTAGTCCCACAACTCCGTACACGCTCGGTGTGCAACACTCAGGGACGCGGGAAAAGAAGGAGACCGGGTAATAGGGGTAGAGGGGGCGGAGCTTAGAGATCAGGCAGGGTCGGCCCCCCAACTCAAGGATTGAAGGAGGAGTGGGCCGACCGTACGGCGCAGATTCGGCCGTTGTGCACCACATTCAAACGTACACCGTATCTATTGAGATTCAATTTGAATCTCTATCAGATTGACTATGACATAGACTATAGAGTCTAGAAAGATGAACATTAGGGCCCCAGACAGGTAAAATCGACAAATCAACATGACCCGAGTGACAAGTGACAACTCTAAAAGCCTCCAAACTCAAACTGGGCGGGTTCAGAACTAAATAGGTCTAAAAAATCTGAACGTAGGCCTAAGGGAGTGCTCATTTTTTAACAACAGAGGGGGGGGGGGTTGGTGGATTTGGGGGGGGGGGGGGGGTAAAAATTTGGACCCCTTGACCGGGGGGGGGGGGGGGAAATTTAGACCCCTCTTAGGGAGTGTTCATTTATTAAAGGGGGGCTAGCACGGATCGTAGCAAAGATGGGTACCTGCCCATAAAGCGCAGCAAAACGGCCGGGAACTAGCGGACCGTTAGCGGCGCCCTGATTGGTCAATCGGTGGTCACATGACTTGCTAAGGCGGGTAGTCTTAGCGGTGCTAGCCACCCTTTAATTACAGGGGGGGGTGGTGAGATTTCGCACGGGGGGCGAAATATTTTTACCCCCCCCCCCCCCCTCGAGAGCACGTGGAATGTTTTGCCCTCCCCCCGCCGAAGGCGCCGAAATTTCCCCCCCCCCTTTGAACTATAGCGCATGCTTTTTTGCTAAAAAGGGGCTTAAATTCTTACGCCCCCCCCCCTCAAGAGGGGTCAGAATTTGTTACGCCCCCCCTCAGGAGGGGTCGGAAATTTTTACGCCCCCCCCCAAACCCACCACCCCCTCCCTGTAACTAATAAATGAACACTCCCTTAATTGGGGGGGGGGTAAAAAAAATTCAACCTGTTTTGAGGGAAAAAGCCCGCGCTACTATGCTACAAAGGGGCGCAAACGCTCGCGATTTTCGGCCTGCCGGGGGGAGGGTAAAAAATTCTGACCCCTCTAGGGGGGGGGGGTGAAAAAATTTGGCGCGCTCCGCGCGAAGTCTCACCACCCCCCCCCCGTTGTTAACAAATGAGCACTCCCTAATATGGCGGGGGGGGGGGGGGGGGCAGGGTAGATCACTTTCAGCTAATTGGTGGCGGGAGTGGGGGGGGGGCGCAGAAAAGAATTGTCATTTTGGGAAAATCCACCAAGCCCCCACCCCCAGCTTATAATAAATAACTCGGCCCTAACTTTGCTGGGACAGTGTCTGGCTAGGGAGTGCTCATTATTTAACAACGGAGGGGGGGGTGGTGGATTTGGGGGGGGTCAAAAATTCATCCTGTTTTGAGGGAAAAAGCCGGCGTGTTACTAAGCTACAAAGAGGCGCGAACGCGCTGGATTTTCGGCCTGCAGGGGGGAGTGGGGTAAAAATTTCGACCCCTCGGGGGAGGGTGAACAAATTTCGAAATCTCACCGCCACCCCAGGTTGTCAAAAAAGGAGCACTCCCTTATGTAGGCCTACCTAAGAGAGTGTTCATTTATTAGTTACAGGGGGTGGGGTAAAAATTTCCGACCCCTCCCGAGGGGGGGGCGTAAAAAATTCTGACCCCTCTTGACGGGGGGGGGGGGGGGGGCGTAAAAATCCACCAAGCCCCCACCCCCAGCTTATAATAAATAACTCAGCCCTAACTTTGCTGGGACAGTGTCTGGCTAGGGAGTGCTCATTATTTAACAACGGAGGGGGGGTGGTGGATTTGGGGGGGGGTAAAAAATTTGGACCCCTTTTGGAGGGGTCAAAAAAATTCATCCTGTTTTGAGGGAAAAAGCCGGCGCGCTACTAAGCTACAAAGAGGCGCGAACGCAGGGGGGAGTGGGGTAAAAATTTCGACCCCTCGGTGGGAGGGTGAACAAATTTCGAAATCTCACCGCCACGTCCGGTTGTCAAAAAAGGAGCACTCCCTTATGAAGGCCTACCTAAGGGAGTGTTCATTTATTAGTTACAGGGGGGGGGGGGTAAAAATTTCCGACCCCTCCTGAAGGGGTGGCGTAAAAAATTCTGACCCCTCTTGAGGGGGGGGCGTAAAAATGTAAGCCCCTTTTTAGCAAAAAAGCCCGCGCGTTACTATAGTTCAAAGGGGGGGGCACAAATTTCGGCGAGGGTACAAAACGTTCCACATGCTCTCCACCCCCCCTGAAATTAATAAATGAACACTCCCTAACTGGTAAGAATTCCTAAATCTTTCAAAAACCTTTCCATCCAAAAATCATAAAGGCTAGATAATAGGCCTACAAATCTGAGATTTGATAGGCCTAGGCCTACATCTTTGGCCAAAATAAATCAGAATGTCAAGTCTAGATTTTCAAATCTTCACAAAATCTTCCCTCAAAAAAGACAAGGCCCCAATCATATAGGCCTAGCTACAACAGATCTGAGCTGTGATATATTTTGGCCAAAATGCAGCAGAATCCGCTATTTCAAGTCTAGAATTTCAAATTTTCCGAAAACCTCTCTTCAAGAACTAAGGTTCCAGCCACCCGACCATGCTCCCCGGGACAGACTGTCCTAGGAACAATGCACAATTCTTTAACCTGCTGTCCATCATATATAATTATCAAATCGAATCGTTTTGCAGATTTTAAAATCCGCAAAAATATGTACAGAGCGAAAATTTATCCAATATAGCTCTGTAACAACCAGCATTCAAAATCCGCGAATTTAAATCCCAGCGAAATGGTACTTATTGGCAAATCTGCATAAAATTTATAGTTCCAAGTCCTCAGGACTTGAGGCCAAGTTCTCAAGGCTTGGAAATGGATGGCAAGTCCTAAGGACTTGCAGCCAAGTCCCGGGGACTTGCAGCCAAGTCCCGGGGACTTGCAGGGATGCAGCCAAGTCCAGCTCGGCTAAGTCCCCAGGACTTGAGGCCAAGCCCCGAGGTCTTTCGCGTAAGTCCTTAGGCCTTGGCACTAAGCCCTCGGGACTCGGCAGTATGTCCTACAGGACTTGCCATCAAGTCTGTAGGACTTGGTATTACATCCCGCAAGGTATCAAGTCTTCATAACTATCTTTTATACCGAATGTCAAGTCCCGGGGACTTGCTCTCAAGTGCTGAGGACCTGATGCTTGGTAGGGAAGTCCAGAGGACTTGAGTTCCAAGCCCTCAGGACTTGAGGCCAAGTTCTCAAGGCTTGGAAATGGATGGCAAGTCCTAAGGACTTGCAGCCAAGTCCCGGGGACTTAAATGGATGGCAAGTCCTAAGGACTTGCAGCCAAGTCCCGGGGACTTGCAGCCAAGTCCCGGGGACTTGCAGCCAAGTCCCGGGGACTTGCAGGATTGCAGTCAAGTCCCAGGGACTTCGATTCTCTGGTTCTAATATCTCTATATTGACCTCTGCCCAGTTTTATAGCTGGTGGCTTTTCTAATTTGAGTGGCTTTTTTAATTTGGGTGTTTTTCTAATTTGATGATTTTTGATAGCAGGATTCTATTACATGGATGTTGATGTCCAGTATTAGATATATGTACATATAGTGCATTGGACTGCTACTTATTTGACTGGTGTATATCTTATATTTGATTCTCCCATGTCTCTTTGTCAAACCATTGAAAACTGTATACCGTAGTGGCTTGAATAAGCGCAGGGGTCTCAAATAAGCGCAGGTCTTGAATAAGCGCAGGGTAAATGAGGGTACTGCAATAAAAAATTTAGGCCATTTTTGTATCTTGAATAAGCGTAGGTCTTGCATAAGCGCAGGGTAAATGGTACCATCAAAATTAATAAGCGCAGGTGCGCTTATTCAAGGCACTACAGTATCTAATTTGAATGTTAGAAGGGCAAATATTTTGAATACCCCTATGAATCTCAATGGACATACCACAGACAAAGGGAGGCAAAAAGTGGCCTGCAGATCTGACTGATTGGACAGACAACATGGAAGAGTCAAGACATTTTAAAATTTCTTTGCAGTATTATACTATTTGGGGATGGAGGCAATTGTGAAATGCCATATGAATAGGATTCAATGAGAGAGGCAATAGGAAAGTGGATACTATACTTGGTATAGCTGCGGAGACAGTCTAGCCTGCAGATCTGACTAATTGGACAGAAAACATGCAAGAGTCAGAAATGTTTTAATTTCCACTATAGGATTATACTCTTTGGCTATAGAGGCAATTGTTAAATGCCATATGAATAGGATTCAATGAGGGAGGCAATAGGAAAGTGGATACTACCCTTGGTATAGCTGCGGAGACAGTCTAGCCCGCGGATCTGACTGATTGGACAGACATGTCTGAGTCAAGACATTTTAAAATTTCCTTGCAGTATCATACTATTTGGGGATAGAGGCAATTGTTAAATGCTATATGAAAAGGATTCAATGAGGGAAGCAATAGGAAAGAGAATACTACCCTTGGTATAGCTGCGGCGTCAGTCTAGCCTGCAGATCTGACTGATTGGACAGACAACATGCAAGAGTCAGAAATGTTTTAGTTTCCATTATAGGATTATACTCTTTGTGTATAGAGGCAATTGTTAAATGCTATATGAATAGGATTCAATGAGGGAGGCAATAGGAAAGTGGATACTACCCTTGGTATAGCTGCGGAGACAGTCTAGCCTGCAGATCTGACTGATTGGACAGACATGTCTGAGTCAAGACATTTTAAAATTTCTTTGCAGTATCATACTATTTGGAGATAGAGGCAATTTTTTAATGCTATATGAATAGGATTCAATGAGGGAGGCAATAGGAAAGTGGATAATACCCTTGGTATAGTTGCGGAGACAGTCTAGCCCGCATATCTGACTGACTGGACAGACAACATGTCTGAGTCAAGACATTTTAACATTTCTTTGCAGTATCATACTATTTGGGGATAGAGGCAATTGTGAAATGCCATATGAAAAGGATTCAATGAGGGAGGCAATAGGAAAGTGGATACTACCCTTGGTATAGCTGTGGAGTCAGTCTAGCCTGCAGATCTGACTGATTGGACAGACATGTCTGAGTCAAGACATTTTAAAATTTCCTTGCAGTATCATACTATTTGGGGATAGAGGCAATTGTTTAATGCTATATGAACAGGATTCAATGAGGGAGGCAATAGGAAAGTGGATACTACCCTTGGTATAGTTGCGGAGACAGTCTAGCCCGCAGATCTGACTGATTGGACAGACAACATGCAAGAGTCAGAAATGTTTTAGTTTCCATTATAGGATTATACTCTTTGGGTATAGAGGCAATTGTTAAATGCTATATGAACAGGATTCAATGAGGGAGGCAATAGGAAAGTGGATACTACCCTTGGTATAGTTGCGGAGACAGTCTAGCCCGCGGATCTGACTGATTGGACAGACATGTCTGAGTCAAGACATTTTAAAATTTCTTTGCAGTATCATACTATTTGGAGATAGAGGCAATTTTTTAATGCTATATGAACAGGATTCAATGAGGGAGGCAATAGGAAAGTGGATACTACCCTTGGTATAGTTGCGGAGACAGTCTAGCCCGCATATCTGACTGACTGGACAGAATACATGTCTGAGTCAAGACATTTTAAAATTTCTTTGCAGTATTATACTATTTGGGGATGGAGGCAATTGTTAAATGCCATATGAAAAGGATTCAATGAGGGAGGCAATAGGAAAGTGGATACTACCCTTGGTATAGCTGTGGAGACAGTCTAGCCTGCAGATCTGACTGATTGGACAGACAACATGTCTAAGTCAAGACATGTCTAAATTTCTTTGCAGTGTTATACTATTTGGGGATAGAGGCATTTGTAAAATGCTATATGAATAGGATTCAATGAGGGAAGCAATAGGAAAGTGGATACTACCGTTGGTAAAGCTGCGGAGTCAGTCTAGCCTGCAGATCTGACTGATTGGACAGACAACATGGAAGAGTCAAGACATTTTAAAATTTCTTTGCAGTATTATACTATTTGGGGATGGAGGCAATTGTGAAATGCCATATGAATAGGATTCAATGAGGGAGGCAATAGGAAAGAGAATACTACCCTTGGCTATACTGACCAGATTCCATGACACATTGACTCTCCCAATTGCCAGAGTCAAGTTATCTCTCTGAAACCCACTTTTTCTTGTGCCAGGAACCTCAAAGTACATGATACAAGGACTAGTATAGAAAATGTTGATAGAACCTACAATTGGGACACTGTCCCTAAGCTTTCCTGTGTAACGGCTATACTAACGGTGCTACAGTCCATATTGACTCTCCCAATTGCCAGAGTCAAGTTATTTTTTTGAAACCCACTTTTTCTTGTGCCAGGAACCTCAAAGCACATGATAGAAGTATTATTACAGAAAATATTGATAGAATCTACAAGTGGGACACTGTCCCTAAGCTTTCCTGTGTAACGGCTATACTGACCAGATTCCATGACACATTGACTCTCCCAATTGCCAGAGTCAACTTATTTCTCTAAACCCCACTTTATCTTGTGCCAGGAACCTCAAAGTCCATAATAGGAGTATTAATATAGAAAATATTGATAGAATCTACAATTGGGACCCTGTCCCTAAACTTTCCTGTGTATTGGCTATACTGACCGGATTACATGCCATATTGACTCTCCCAATTGCCAGAGTCAAGTTATCTCTCTGAAACCCACTTTTTCTTGTGCCAGGAACCTCAAAGTACATGATACAAGTACTAGTATAGAAAATGTTGATAGAACCTACAATTGGGACACTGTCCCTAAGCTTTCCTGTGTAACGGCTATACTAACGGTGCTACAGTCCATATTGACTCTCCCAATTGCCAGAGTCAAGTTATTTTTTTGAAACCCACTTTTTCTTGTGCCAGGAACCTCAAAGCACATGATAGAAGTATTATTACAGAAAATATTGATAGAATCTACAAGTGGGACACTGTCCCTAAGCTTTCCTGTGTAACGGCTATACTGACCAGATTCCATGACACATTGACTCTCCCAATTGCCAGAGTCAACTTATTTCTCTAAACCCCACTTTATCTTGTGCCAGGAACCTCAAAGTCCATAATAGGAGTATTAATATAGAAAATATTGATAGAATCTACAATTGGGACCCTGTCCCTAAACTTTCCTGTGTATTGGCTATACTGACCGGATTACATGCCATATTGACTCTCCCAATTGCCAGAGTCAAGTTATCTCTCTGAAACCCACTTTTTCTTGTGCCAGGAACCTCAAAGTACATGATACAAGTACTAGTATAGAAAATGTTGATAGAACCTACAATTGGGACACTGTCCCTAAGCTTTCCTGTGTAACGGCTATACTAACGGTGCTACAGTCCATATTGACTCTCCCAATTGCCAGAGTCAAGTTATTTTTTTGAAACCCACTTTTTCTTGTGCCAGGAACCTCAAAGCACATGATAGAAGTATTATTACAGAAAATATTGATAGAATCTACAAGTGGGACACTGTCCCTAAGCTTTCCTGTGTAACGGCTATACTGACCAGATTCCATGACACATTGACTCTCCCAATTGCCAGAGTCAACTTATTTCTCTAAACCCCACTTTATCTTGTGCCAGGAACCTCAAAGTCCATAATAGGAGTATTAATATAGAAAATATTGATAGAATCTACAATTGGGACCCTGTCCCTAAACTTTCCTGTGTATTGGCTATACTGACCGGATTACATGCCATATTGACTCTCCCAATTGCCAGAGTCAAGTTATCTCTCTGAAACCCACTTTTTCTTGTGCCAGGAACCTCAAAGTACATGATACAAGTACTAGTATAGAAAATGTTGATAGAACCTACAATTGGGACACTGTCCCTAAGCTTTCCTGTGTAACGGCTATACTAACGGTGCTACAGTCCATATTGACTCTCCCAATTGCCAGAGTCAAGTTATTTTTTTGAAACCCACTTTTTCTTGTGCCAGGAACCTCAAAGCACATGATAGAAGTATTATTACAGAAAATATTGATAGAATCTACAAGTGGGACACTGTCCCTAAGCTTTCCTGTGTATGGCTATACTGACGGTGCTACAGTCCATATTGACTCTCCCAATTGCCAGAGTCAACTTATTTCTCTAAACCCCACTTTATCTTGTGCCAGGAACCTCAAAGTCCATAATAGGAGTATTAGTATAGAAAATATTGATAGAATCTACAAGTGGGACACTGTCCCCAAACTTTCCTGTGTATTGGCTATACTGACCGGATTTCATGCCACATTGACTCTCCCACTTGCCAGAGTCAACTTATCTCTCTGAGATACACTTTTTCCTGTGCCAGGAGCCCCAAAGTACATGATAGAAGTATTAATATAGAAAATATTGATAGAATCTACAAGTGGGACACTGTCCCTAAGCTTTCCTGTATGGCACCTACTCCATTGTCATTAAGACTGGGGGTTGGGCCTAGAGCCAACCCCTGCCGTAGCTCACAACGTTATTAGTAGTAGTGCATACCTCAGTAGAACCAACAGTGACTGACCCCTATGCTTGGCTGGGGGAGGGGGGTGCACCAGTACAATCAGTGCTCTTATGGGCCCCACTACAAGTAGTACACTGGTGTTTGTGTGGGCAGGGAGTACAGCGGCACGTCCTGCCCACATTCCACCTCCAGCAGTAACCTGCCGGCAACCCTTTGTCGGCCAAATTGGGTTTCCTAGACTTAGCCCGGTGTTTACTGCCCCCATCAAAACCCCAGTCTTGTTTTGGAAGAAGGTTCTCTACCCCCAGATATCGCTTGATCAATTCATCATCACCATAGCCCAGAGTGTAGGCCCCCACAAATTCAGCTTTCTCCCTGACAGCCAAGTCATACTGAGACAATGCCACTGGTTTACAAACCTTTGCCTTCTCAGTAAGGTACCGGGTGTGCTTAACCAGACCATCACATGGGGTTCCCACATGAATCAAATGATCAACCAGACCCAGATTGGCACCTATAATGTCATCAATAGTTCTATCCTGTTCTGATTTGTGGTAACAGAAATAAGGTTCATTGTCAAGATACTTCAACTTACATCGGCGCATGTCATTTGGATTCGCCTGCTGGACATAAATGACATTGGGAGCTGCCCCGGCTACATTAGCCACGTTGCCAACGTGGAGGGGACCATGAATCCCCCCATTCCCGGCTGGTGGGTAGTGGTAGAAGGGGTTGTCAGGCGCCGGGTCGGCCGGTGCAGCAGGGGGGGCAGGTGGGGCAGGAGGGGTGGTACCGGGCTGACCACCTACTGACATAGAAGCAAACCTCTCAAGAAGAGAGTTAATCTGTAGTCGCTGAGCCTCTATAACATCTAACAATGTTGAGTCCTCCTCTGTGTCTAAACCCCCTGGGGCCTTCCCGGCCTCACCTGCATTCCACTGAACAAAATTCTGTCCCTTCATAATATCAGGCAAATAATCACTTACATTGTCCTTAGACTTACCATCCTTCACCGCTGCCTCCACTGCCAGCCTGTAGTAAGCACAAAGGGATCCTCCTGGACGAGCATGACGGTACCCACAGCCCTTACAGTTGACAGGCTGGGACCCAGTCGGCGAGGCCAACATGGTGTGCGAGTGTAAATGAAGTCCAGGTGACGTGGAGGCAGCTCGGAGCGGTGTGAGAGGCCTGAGCTCCGGGCGCCGAGTGTTATATACCCCTGCAGACTGGACACCTGTCCCAATCCTCAGTGGAGGGGGGCTGGGCACCTGGCCCCGCTCAGACATCAGGGACAGGTAGGCATAGTCATTTTTACTGCGCTTTACACGCATAATACTGATGTATTATACTTCCTATAAATGTTGCTGAATATATCCAGGTAGCCTATATGTCCAATGTATACGCAGTTGCTACTGGATATTCTAAAATCTACTCACCAAATAACCAAGGAAGAAAAATAGAAAAAAAGGAAAATAATGTTTAAATAAGGTTACACATTAGAACGTTATGCTGTAACGTTAATATATGTTAATTGGAGTCAACGAATTTGCGTTATATAACGTTATATATTCTTTTTTTTCAAACGTTTTCTGCACCTCAAGGAAACGTTATTTTCACGTTATATAACGTATTTTTGTTTACTGGGTAATGGATTCTAGTGGTACCTATATGATTCCTAATGGATTCTAGTGGTACCCAATGGATTATATTGGTACATAATGGGTTATATTCATACCCAATGGATTATATTGCTACCTACAGGATCATAAAAAAAAATTCAACGTCACTACCGCTATGCTGTACATATCCTAACCCTTAAAATTAAACCGTAACCCTCACCCCTAACAATTGCCCCCTAGTGTATGGTTTGTATCTTAAAGTCAAGGCTATACCCCCAGGGCTTTTCTTCCTACATTCCTTTCTTCCTTTGGGATGTACTCTTTCCGGTATTTGTATTTACAAGTCAAGGCTATGCCCCGAGGCATAAATCGGTTGTGTCAAGGCTAGTTCCCACACCAATCACCAGGCCTATACTAGTGGCATCTACAGATTGGTGTGGGAACTACCTGTATGTAGTGTTTGGTCACGTGGTCACCTAGATGACCGAGCCACCACAGTGTCAGGCCTTTATACTAATACTACCAACCCACTGCAGACCATCTCCACCGGAACACGCTCAGTGAAAGCCTGTGCCCGGGGCATAGATCAGTAGTCTACAGTTTGTATAAGTTAAGGCCATGCCCCCGGGGCATAGATCCGCTATGTACAGTTTGTATAATTCAAGGGCATGCCCCAAGGGCATAGATCAGTAGTTGACATGGCATTTACATTGAAACGCTTGGACACAGTGTCCAAACTCTATTTTTTTTCAACATTTTCTATGGTAATGATTTGATTAGTTACTTTAACATGCCTGGCATTAGATGAAAGTGATTGGAGAGAGTTAGTTTGACTGTAGCAATCGGAAGAGTCAACATGGCTTGTACTAGGGCCAACATGGCATTTAGATAGAAACGCTTTGGCAGAGTGTCCAAACTCTTTATTCTATCAACATTTTCTATGGCAATGATTCCATTAGCTACTTTAAGGTGCCTGGCAAAAGATACAAGTGATTGCAGAGAGCTAACCTGACTCTGGCAATCGGAAGAGTCAACATGGCTTGTACTACGGCCAACATGGCATTTACATAGGAATGCTTTGGCACAGTGTTCAAACTCTTTATTCTATCAACATTTTCTATGGCAATGATTCTATAAGCTACTTCAAGGTACCTGGTATTAAATGAAAGTGATTGGAGAGAGTCACCTTGACTCTAGCAATCGGAAGAGTCAACATGGCTTGTACTACGGCCTACATGGCATTTACATAGGAACCCTTGGGCACAGTGTCCAAACTCTAGATTCTATCAACATTTTCTATGGCAATGATTCCATTAGCTACTTTAAGGTGCCTGGCATTAGATGAAAGTGATTGGAGAGAGTTAGCTTGACTCTGGCAATCAGAAGAGTCAACATGGCTATGGTCAGCATAGAATTTACATAGGAAGAGTGTTCCGATTTAGTGTTCGGGTTCTACTTTGTGTCAATATAGCAATAATGTTGCTAGCTACTTTGAGGTGCCTGGCACTAGATGAAAATGATCGCAGAGAGCTAACCTGACTCTGGCAATTGGAAGAGTCAACATGGCTTGTACTACGGCCAAGATGGCATTTACATAGGAACTCTTTGGCACAGTGTTCAAACTCTATATTCTGCCAACATTTTTCTATGGCAATGATTCCATTAGCTACTTTAAGGTGCCTGGCATTAGATGAAAGTGATTGGAGAGAGTTAGCTTGACTCTGGCAATCAGAAGAGTCAACATGGCTATGGTCAGCATAGAATTTACATAGGAAGAGTGTTCCGATTTAGTGTTCGGATTCTACTTTGTGTCAATATAGCAATAATGTTGCTAGCTACTTTGAGGTGCATGGCACTAGATGAAAATGATCGCAGAGAGCTAACCTGACTCTGGCAATTGGAAGAGTCAACATGGCTTGTACTACGGCCAAGATGGCATTTACATAGGAACTCTTTGGCACAGTGTTCAAACTCTATATTCTGCCAACATTTTCTATGGCAATGATTCCATTAGCTACTTTAAGGTGCCTGGCATTAGATGAAAGTGATTGGAGAGAGTTAGCTTGACTCTGGCAATCAGAAGAGTCAACATGGCCATGGTCAGCATTGCATTTACATAGGAAGAGTGTTCCCATTTAGTGTTCAGATTCTAATTTGTGTCATTATAGCAATAATGTTGCTAGCGACGTTAAGGGTGCCTGGCATTAGATAAAAGTGATCGCAGAGAGCTAACCTGACTCTGGCAATTGGAAGAGTCAACATGGCTTGTACTACGGCCAACATGGCATTTACATAGGAACTCTTTGGCACAGTGTTCAAACTCTATATTCTATCAACATTTTCTATGGCAATGATTCCATTAGCTACTTTAAGGTGCCTGGCATTAGATGAAAGTGATTGGAGAGAGTTAGCTTGACTCTGGCAATCAGAAGAGTCAACATGGCTATGGTCAGCATAGAATTTACATAGGAAGAGTGTTCCGATTTAGTGTTCGGATTCTACTTTGTGTCAATATAGCAATAATGTTGCTAGCTACTTTGAGGTGGCTGGCACTAGATGAAAATGATCGCAGAGAGCTAACCTGACTCTGGCAATTGGAAGAGTCAACATGGCTTGTACTACGGCCAAGATGGCATTTACATAGGAACTCTTTGGCACAGTGTTCAAACTCTATATTCTGCCAACATTTTTCTATGGCAATGATTCCATTAGCTACTTTAAGGTGCCTGGCATTAGATGAAAGTGATTGGAGAGAGTTAGCTTGACTCTGGCAATCAGAAGAGTCAACATGGCTATGGTCAGCATAGAATTTACATAGGAAGAGTGTTCCGATTTAGTGTTCGGGTTCTACTTTGTGTCAATATAGCAATAATGTTGCTAGCTACTTTGAGGTGCCTGGCACTAGATGAAAATGATCGCAGAGAGCTAACCTGACTCTGGCAATTGGAAGAGTCAACATGGCTTGTACTACGGCCAAGATGGCATTTACATAGGAACTCTTTGGCACAGTGTTCAAACTCTATATTCTGCCAACATTTTCTATGGCAATGATTCCATTAGCTACTTTAAGGTGCCTGGCATTAGATGAAAGTGATTGGAGAGAGTTAGCTTGACTCTGGCAATCAGAAGAGTCAACATGGCCATGGTCAGCATTGCATTTACATAGGAAGAGTGTTCCCATTTAGTGTTCAGATTCTAATTTGTGTCATTATAGCAATAATGTTGCTAGCGACGTTAAGGGTGCCTGGCATTAGATAAAAGTGATCGCAGAGAGCTAACCTGACTCTGGCAATTGGAAGAGTCAACATGGCTTGTACTACGGCCAACATGGCATTTACATAGGAACTCTTTGGCACAGTGTTCAAACTCTATATTCTATCAACATTTTCTATGGCAATGATTCCATTAGCTACTTTAAGGTGCCTGGCATTAGATGAAAGTGATTGGAGAGAGTTAGCTTGACTCTGGCAATCAGAAGAGTCAACATGGCTATGGTCAGCATAGAATTTACATAGGAAGAGTGTTCCGATTTAGTGTTCGGATTCTACTTTGTGTCAATATAGCAATAATGTTGCTAGCTACTTTGAGGTGCCTGGCACTAGATGAAAATGATCGCAGAGAGCTAACCTGACTCTGGCAATTGGAAGAGTCAACATGGCTTGTACTACGGCCAAGATGGCATTTACATAGGAACTCTTTGGCACAGTGTTCAAACTCTATATTCTGCCAACATTTTCTATGGCAATGATTCCATTAGCTACTTTAAGGTGCCTGGCATTAGATGAAAGTGATTGGAGAGAGTTAGCTTGACTCTGGCAATCAGAAGAGTCAACATGGCCATGGTCAGCATAGCATTTACATAGGAAGAGTGTTCCCATTTAGTGTTCAGATTCTAATTTGTGTCATTATAGCAATAATGTTGCTAGCGACGTTAAGGGTGCCTGGCATTAGATAAAAGTGATCACAGAGAGCTAACCTGACTCTGGCAATTGGAAGAGTCAACATGGCTTGTACTACGGCCAAGATGGCATTTACATAGGAACTCTTTGGCACAGTGTTCAAACTCTATATTCTGCCAACATTTTTCTATGGCAATGATTCCATTAGCTACTTTAAGGTGCCTGGCATTAGATGAAAGTGATTGGAGAGAGTTAGCTTGACTCTGGCAATCAGAAGAGTCAACATGGCTATGGTCAGCATAGAATTTACATAGGAAGAGTGTTCCGATTTAGTGTTCGGGTTCTACTTTGTGTCAATATAGCAATAATGTTGCTAGCTACTTTGAGGTGCCTGGCACTAGATGAAAATGATCGCAGAGAGCTAACCTGACTCTGGCAATTGGAAGAGTCAACATGGCTTGTACTACGGCCAAGATGGCATTTACATAGGAACTCTTTGGCACAGTGTTCAAACTCTATATTCTGCCAACATTTTCTATGGCAATGATTCCATTAGCTACTTTAAGGTGCCTGGCATTAGATGAAAGTGATTGGAGAGAGTTAGCTTGACTCTGGCAATCAGAAGAGTCAACATGGCCATGGTCAGCATAGCATTTACATAGGAAGAGTG
Organism: Harmothoe impar; assembly: GCA_947462335.1. Lineage (NCBI taxonomy): Eukaryota > Metazoa > Annelida > Polychaeta > Phyllodocida > Polynoidae > Harmothoe > Harmothoe impar. Next base: position 81,565,169 of record OX381711.1, read on the forward strand.
TTCCCATTTAGTGTTCAGATTCTAATTTGTGTCATTATAGCAATAATGTTGCTAGCGACGTTAAGGGTGCCTGGCATTAGATAAAGGTGATCGCAGAGAGCTAACCTGACTCTGGCAATTGGAAGAGTCAACATGGCTTGTACTACGGCCAAGATGGCATTTACATAGGAACTCTTTGGCACAGTGTTCAAACTCTATATTCTGCCAACATTTTCTATGGCAATGATTCCATTAGCTACTTCAAGGTACCCGGCATTAGATGAAAATGATTGCAGAGAGTTGACTTGACTCTAGCAATTGGAAGAGTCAACATGGCTTGAACTAGGGCCAACATGGCATTTACATAGGAACGCTTTGGCACAGTGTTCAAACTCTTTATTCTATCAACATTTTCTATGGCAATGATTCTATAAGCTACTTAAAGGTACCTGGCATTAAATGAAAGTGATTGGAGAGAGTCAGCTTGACTCTAGCAATCGGAAGAGTCAACATGGCTTGTACTACGGCCTACATGGCATTTACATAGGAACCCTTGGGCACAGTGTCCAAACTCTAGATTCTATCAACATTTTCTATGGCAATAATTCCATTAGCTACTTTAAGGTGCCTGGCATTAGATGAAAGTGATTGGAGAGAGTTAGCTTGACTCTGGCAATCAGAAGAGTCAACATGGCTATGGTCAGCATAGAATTTACATAGGAAGAGTGTTCCGATTTAGTGTTCGGATTCTAATTTGTGTCAATATAGCAATAATGTTGCTAGCTACTTTAAGGTGCCTGGCACTAGATGAAAGTGATCGCAGAGAGCTAACCTGACTCTGGCAATCGGAAGAGTCAACATGGCTTGTACTAGGGCTAACATGGCATTTACATAGGAACGCTTTGGCACAGTGTTCAAACTCTATATTCTATCAACCTTTTCTATGGCAATGATTCTTTTAGCTACTTAAAGGTGCCTGGCATTAGATAAAAGTGATTGCACAGAGCTAACCTGACTCTGGCAATCAGAAGAGTCAACATGGCCACGGTCAGCATTGCATTTACATAGGAAGAGTGTTCAGATTTTGTGTTCAGATTCTAATTTGTGTCAATATAGCAATAATGCTGCTAGCTACGTTAAAGGTGCCTGGCATTAGATAAAAATGATTGCAGAGAGTTGACTTGACTCTAGCAATTGGAAGAGTCAACATGGCTTGTACTAGGGCTAACATGGCATTTACATAGGAACCCTTGGGAACAGACAAAAATACCCAACCTTCTTTGTTCATTTTCTCAGGAACTACTGAGCCGATCTTGATGCTGTTTGAAGACAACATTCCTGCATAAACATGGGGGACTCGGTAGGGGCCCTTCCATAAAGTATGTACACACCCAGGGGGATGGGGGCGGGGGGTGATGGCAAAAGCATACAAAAGCTTACATGAAAACATGGGTTTGGGGGGGGGGGGTCCAGAGCCATTTTAGCATACTCTTCATGTGTGCATTTTCACTTCTTTTGTGAGAGAAATCAGGGCAATCCAAACATCTTTTGGTGGATAAAACCGACTTGTTGTGGTGTTACAAAGCAGTTAATATCTTTCTTTGTTCATTTCCCTGCTCATACTTGAGTCTATAAGGATAAACACTTGGTAGCGCTTAAAACACAAGCTGAAATAATTTTCCCTCAATATTTTAGGCAAAAAATATGGCACCATTTTCAATTGAAATAAGAGCAAGTTCTAGATGGATTATTTACAGTTTTAGAAAGGTAAATTATAAGGCTTTATGTGATACAAATACACTATCAATACAGTGCATGTCAATGGGATAATCAGAATTATAGACATGTCGGTGTATCGATTTTGGGCGTATCGATGACACCCCTAAGGTACATAAACATGATCAAAAACTATTTCTTGAGGTCGCTACTTAGTACCTAGTTGACATACTTCATGCTTGAGAGCCTTGAAAACTGGACTTGGGGTGTAGTCTGGCCACCTTAGGGTGAAAAAGACACGTGTGAGAAGTTCTAGTAAACAAATCAATTTACCCTGGTACTTATGAAGACTGACAAAATAGTTTGTTAAGTATAGCAGATAAATAGCTTTACTGTGCTATTTCTTGCAAACCTGTGAAGTTCATTGTGACCTATTTAGCCCTGAAAAGTGGTCATCACGAATATGTACAGGAGCGGCCTATTCCGGGGAACCTACCTTCATACATGTTACGTCTCCGCATGTCCACATAGAGGTCACCTCTCCCACCATTTGATGTTGCATATATAATAGCCCTTATATGTATGAGCCCCTCCCAAAATGGACCTCAGCAGAGCTGCCAACCTCAAAACTACCAAAATCGTATTTTTTGGGTAATTTTCTCCCTGAAAAGCGTATTTAGCGTACTCCCTTCCCCCCAAAAGTGTACTAAAAAGCGTACTTTTAATTGAGGTTCCCTGCATTAATATAACATTAATAAAAACATGATAATTTGTCTGTTCCATTATAGCCAAAGCAAAAAAATGTGGATCCCTTGAAGGGTAGTTCGACACTTCTACCCCTGTAACAGGGGTAGAAACCATGTGCCTTTGGGCTAACCAAGTTACTCTGCCAATCTGGCAGAGTAGCTATTTTGATGGAAGTATTCACTTTTCAGTCTAATGCTTCCAGCCACATGTCCCTCAATGTATTCCCACCTGTTCACCATCCACAAGGTATTCCTAATACATCAATAGATCTGTAATCCTGCCTTTGTTTGATGTCAACTCCACTCCACTCTGGGACACCCCTACCACCACTTCCCTCTGCTGTTGATATCAAAATGTGTAACATACACTAGCATTGACATGTTTGCAGCAGTATAAGAATGCTGGACAGGTGGAGTACCTTTTGGGGAACAGGATTGACTATTTTGAGGGACTGACAGTGAGTAGATTTATGAGAACAACACCCTTTTTACTCCCACTATAGGATCTCTGTGTAGCTGCAGTCTGGCGCAGTACGCCAGATGTGTCGGACTATTGAAGGGGGGGGGGGAGGAGCCAAAAAAATTTGGACCCCTCTTGAGGGGGGGGGGGGACCAAAAGAATTGCACCCCTTTTTAGCCCAAAAGCCCACACATTACTATAGCTCAAAGAGGTCGGCTCTGCTCAATTTCAACTTGCCTGAGGGGGGGAAAAAAATTGACAATGACAATGGCAATTATTTCCCTTTCACCACTGGGTTCTATAAGCGAGAATTACCTAGGACTAAAATGTGTACCGTAAAACCTCGCTTATAGGTCGATTTTTATTTGGAATTAATTTTTGCTATAAGTCGATTTTTCTTGCCAAAAGTCCAATTCGACCTATAGGTGGGGTTTTGAAAAATAAACCATTTAAAGAGCCAAAAAACTTCATTCTTGATAATGGAAAACAACCATTTTCCTGAGATTATTTTCCCTGCAAGCCCATATCTCTTTGCCCAAGAAGTAGGTGGTTGTCTAAAGGGCAAGATACCAGAAATAATAGTCATTTTGGCCCCGGAAAAAGCTGCTTTAGGGGGGTTTAGGGTGGGGTTAGCCCCCTAAAAACTCTCAAACTCCAATTCGACCTATATGTGAGGTTTTCAAATAGTTCAAACCATTTTGCTATAAGTCGATTTTTTCACTCAAAAGTCCAATTCGACTTCTAGGTGAGGTCGACTTATAAGCGAGGTTTTACGGTACTCAATATATATGAAATAATAGCCAATAAAGGCCAAAAGTGAAATTGTATTTAAAATCTCATCATGTGTGTGGCTGGACCATTGGCCAATCTGTCCACTTTCGCACCAGCATAATATTAAATAGACCAAGCCAGGAATTGAACCTGGGTACCACACACATGATTTCTACCATTTCCAGCGGTACTTACCTACACCACCCCACTACCAGCGGTACTTACTTACACCACCCTACTTACCTGTATATCACCTACCACTCGCCTACTACCCCATCTTACCTGTTCACTGCCTACACTACACCTATGCTTACCTCACACATCTGTATGGCACCTCCTGTATAATACCTCACACATCTGTATGGCACTTTCTGTATGAAACCTCACCTGTAGAACACATCACTTCATCTATATGACACCTCACACACCTGTATGACACAACACCCCACCTGTATGACACCTACCTAACACAGCTACGACACCTGCCGCTGACCTACAACAGCTGTAGGATACCACTCACCTATAACACCTGCAACTCACCCACCTAACCTGTATGACATCTACCACTCACCTACAACACCTGCCACTTACCTACCTCAATTCACAAAAGTCACCCACATTCACCTACTCCACCTGCACTCACCTACCTCACCTGTAGGACACCTGCCACTCACCTACCTCACCTGTAGGAAACCTGTACTTGTGTGTCAGTTTAGTGTGGCTGATCCGTAGAAAAATAACAGTGATGTTTGTTAACTTATACAGTAACATTTCTGCATCATTTTGTGTTTTTTTTAGGTATGAGCAGCACCATCCGGCATTTCATCTCAACTTTGAAAAGTGCAAGAGTGGGGATTGGTCTATCCTCTGATTTCAAACCATTCCACAGAGTAGCTAGTGTATATTCTACACTGTGTTGAGTTGAGACATGTTCATTTTTAGTGCAGGGCCATCCCAACATCTAGTACGTAATGCTCTTTGATCTAAATACTTGTCTTGTCTTGAATGCTGGTAGGCCGCAGTTAACATGTGAGTTCTCCTATCTTTAATATAGTTACTGTTAGTGACAGCATGTACATATTCGGTTGGAGTTCTTATGGGGGCTTAAGGCTGTGTCTCACGACCTTGGGACAATGTTTTTGTCTCTGATCGGGTGCTCATATATATGTAGGGGCATGATATTACATGTTAATCTCATACACGGTATTTCCGGGTAACGTCTGTTTACTCGGCTTCTCTACCTGGAGCTAGTGCACACAGTTCCCGGGAGAGGGCGCAGGTCCTCTCCAGGTTACCGTGTGCCGCTCTCAGGTGGGCTGCCGACCCACCCACCTGGCCACGTGACCTAAGAGCCGGTGATTATATAAGACCCGTGTGTTTACCTGGAAGGCAGTCAGGGCAGGCCCGACTGACGATAGACTTTACTATGTCCAACCGTGCAGCGTTGTATACTAAGACTATACTGACCGTTTCCTATATCCATAGAGAAACCTGATTACCTGTGTGTATTGATTTTACACTGATTGTTCCCTTGTGAAGGAACCGAAGTTGTTTTTACAATAAAGACTGATATTCTCGCACCTGGAAACTGCCGTGATCGTTGTTCCTTAAACTAGAATAACTACGAACCACCACATATATAAGGATTTGGAAAAACGTTATGGTGGCTGTTATATAATCATAGTTATAATTATAATTAGCCTCCTGCTGTTAGTATTTTGACCTTATCAAGCCAAGCCGGTCAGAGACGGCACCCGGTCAGAGACGGCACCCGGTCAGAGACGGCACCTGGTCAGAGACAAAAAAATTGTCCCAAGGTCGTGAGACACAGCCTTAAGAGCAATTTTCAAGCACTTGCTTTGACATCTAACTAGTTTGACCAGTGTATCCACATTAGCATTAATAACCAACACATCACCATATTCAATAATTGGCAGCACATATGTTTTATAGGGGTCAAGCTGGACGTCCTGTGGGCGGATCCATTACTTAAGCCTGTAACCGGCAAGATAAGCACTGGTACCAGGGGTCACATGGGTACAAGCTGTTACAAAATGCACCCTAAGAATTCCGCAGTGAAGGCCAGGGAATTATCTCATTGGTTGATAATGCATCCAGCTACATGCCTATATATTTCCAACAAGATATCTGTATCCACATGCCTTGAGAACTGTGCCATTTGGTAGGCTCTGTAGTTTTAAGTGGCCATCTGATGATTGAGGAACTTTTCATAGCAGAACTTTGGATCTTATGACACCCAGATATGTGTAAATTGGTACTGTCACACCACAGAACCCCTCTTTCCTGACTTGTCCGTCATACGGTAGAGTGTGGTACCCCAGACGCCTTGTATCGACTTCCCAGCCGGGTCGTCCAACACCTGTATGATGACCTAATGTTATGTAATATCATGTCATAAGTATGAAGACAAAGTCAAATATACATATAATTGGAACCACATGTATTTCTCCCGGTACCTCACGCTAAGCCAAGACGAGTATAGCCCCCAGACTAAATTAATCCATCAATCTGCCAGTTGCTTGCCCAGACGGGATGGCGGTTAGCTAATTAATCCCCCATTCATTTAGCCCTCTAGGTGGTAAAACACCGGTGCCACCTGAGTAAATATAACAGTTAAAGCATGCCTAATTCCCCGGGGGCACAGTTAGGCAATTGCCGCCAGGTGGTGTGCGCCCCCCTACTGACCACTACTTACCGGTATCAATATACTTCACTGCCCCCACCTCCTGGCGGACCCCTATGTAAGGTGGCAGGCAGGTAGGGAGAGGCAACAGGACGGCAGTTGACTATTCTTGTAACTCATACAGAATAAAGATCACAGACATTATAATATTTTGGTGTCCCTTATTGGAGAGCTCATTTATCACAGGTTTCCATGCCCACAGAGTGGTGCAGAAACCGGACAACGAAAATTTTCAACAATGATGTTCTCCAATGAGCAGACACCAATCACCACTGGTCACTCCAGCTAGGAACACAAGGAGTCAAGGACCACCTGAGCCGCACGAACCCCTCAACACAACAAGAAGCAACAAGACAAAGAAAAGCAAGAAAACACAAGCAGTAAAAGTGAGTGCACCCCTAAACTGGAGGACCTGCACCTTACAACATTCACCACATCACCCTCTGTACCCACAGAGGAACGCCAAGGACCTTCTACACACCGAATGGCGCCACCAGGGCAACAAGACGACATGGAGACCAACGAAGAGGTAACCAAGCGTATAAAGGAAATGATATAAGAAAAATCTAACGTGTGATTGTAATCACAAGACTCAGGTATTTGGTATCCTTGGTAAAATGTCAAAATGATTCCAAGTTTGATTGTTGAATGTTAAAATGATCTAGGTAAATAAAAGATGTGTCATGGCAGTTTCCAATTTTTTGTTTTTGTTTTATAGCCTGTTAGTTGTCATTGTATGTTGAATTATAAAGGAAATGATAGAAGAAAAATCTAACGTGTGATTGTAATCACAAGACTCAGGTATTTGGTATCCTTGGTAAAATGTCAAAATGAATCCAAGTTTGATTGTTGAATGTTAAAATGATCTGTCATGGCAGTTTCCAATTTTTTGTTTTTGTTTTATAGCCTGTTAGTTGTCATTGTATGTTGAATTATCTATGTTTGATATTAAAAATGAATAAACGAAAAGGCAATATTGCATCACATGTTGTTTATTTCTATATCAAATCCTTGTTTTCTCTCTTGTCTGGGAACTGTACAGCAAAGCACTGGTGGCTACATTTTAAAGTGGTAACACTACTTGTTCTTGCTTCTTCCATTGGGAAATATGTCCCATAAATACTTTTTTGAATGCTTTTGATAGCTTACAGTAGATGAAACATGAGTAAACTTGTTAAGATGGCTGCAGCGTCTTCTGAAAGTCTGGCACTGACGCCCATGTGCGGTGCAGTAATTTATGCAGGGCGCGTCCTGTTTTGTCTACTTTGCGTTTCCTGCCCTGGGTTTCTGACCTCTTGGTCTGAAAAAAAAGCGTCTTACAGTTCCCAATATTTTGATATACATTGAATTAACTACTACTGCAAAAAAGGACATAAAGTCTACATCAGTGCATTCATGTTTGTCTACAAATAAAAAATGGAGTCAACTTTTTTTAATTTGATTTTCTTGAACCCTTTAACCAAAAATACATGGAATTTGTTTACATGACAGCATGGACAACATGTTCAGGTATATAATGAATTGAATTGTATAGTTTATTTGTTTCACGCTGGCTGTGCAACACTCAGGGAGGGGGGAAAAGAAGGAGACCGGGTAATGGGGGTAGAGTGGGGCGGAGCTTGGAGACCTTTAGTGGGTGCCCTTTTCTCACTGCTTCCCTCCTGTGTTACCTTAAGGTTGATCACTACTCTTAACTTTCCATCCATAGAATTTCCTAATTTTTTGCCTCATGGTAGTTTAGATCATTAATAAATGGAAAATGGAAAAAAATAGGGGGGGTCCCGAGCTACTTTTTTTATTACAGATTTTTGAAAAAAAAAAGTATTTTCTATTTTTGGCAAAAATTCCCAAAAATGATGAAATTTTCACGATATTTTTTCTTAGTGAACCACTGCCTACATCAATGTAATATTTTATATGAATAATCCTATCTTGTGTCCTTAAATGGGAAAAATAAAATTATGGTCCATGAACAACCCTTTTATGAAAAAGAAGTGGTGGTTTTAGGACGATTGATTAAATTAGATGATAAATTTTTCAACGAAATCTTAAAAAATAGCAAAAATAATCCATAGACTTTTTTTTTTACTTTCTCAAAAAATTGTTTAGATCATTTGCTAACATAAAAAAGTAATTTTGATAGGGGGTCCCACGCAAAATTTTAGGGTTTTGGGCCTTTAAAGTTCAAAAATAGGACAAGAACTGTCTATATCTCATATTTAAAGGCCCAAAAATTGGGTTAAAGGCCAAGGATCGGGGTAAAAAATGTGTACATTTTATACCCTTGGTTGTTTGAAGCACAGTGATGAGATCTATATCAATCTCGATAATGATTTATTGGTAAATAATTCCAATATTCTAATTGATGTTAAAAATAGCAAATATCACTAGCTCCAAATACATCAAATATTTAAAGTGCAATAAAATGCTCAATTTTGCTCGGAATTGTCCAATTTTTGAATATGACATAGAGTGTATATATATTCCAATATTGCCTCATTCTGACAGTTCTAAGCTTTATGCGCAGAGAGCTGCGCAGTAGTCCATATTCAATGAGTAGCGATCAACCTTAAGTAGCGGGGAGCAGCGGGGACACGCTCACATGACATGACGAAAACGCTAAACCTCATCCGTGCTCCTGGGCAGGGAAGGGAGGGGGCGGCTGCACTGTGTTGGTCTCAGACTAAAAAAAACACTGTCAACACGTCCTACGAGTAACTTCTGTGCTTTAGTTAATCAATCTGGCCCATTAATTATCCCCTATTTATGAGTCGAATATTCTAAATTCTTCTTCACAGATCGCCTATCAAAAGAGCCCAAAAGTAGGCCTACTTAGTTTAGGTAGAACCAGAAACTTTGTCGTTGATGCCGTACATAAGTCATAACCTGGCTCTGACAACTGTGGGAAAACCCCTGCCTCTTGTCATGGCGGCCCTCTACCGCAACAGGCACCCGACGGCGCAACCCGTGGGACACGTGGTCCGCACGGCCTTCAGGGCCCGGGGGAGGGGGAGGGGGTCACTTGAATTTGGCAGGGGTGTGCGGCTGGACCTCTGACAACCCTTACCCATGTCAGGGCGATTTTGATGCCATAAAGTTATCCTTGTCAGGTTTCGGCAGGGATTTAAAGTGCACTTTACACCATCCCTGCTAGCACCATGCACCCGTCTAGATCACGTAAATACATTATACAGTATGATCAGTATGGCCCTAGGGAGTGCTAATTTTTTAACAACAAGGGGGGGGGGGTGGTGAGATTTCACGCGGAGCGCACGAAATTTTTTCACCCCCCCCCTAGAGGGATCGAATTTTTTTACCCCCCCCCCGGCAGGCCGAAAATTGCGCGCGTTTGCGCCCCTTTGTAGCATAATAACGGGCGGGCTTTTTCCCTCAAAACAGGGTGAATTTTTTTGACCCCCCCAAGAGGGGTCTAAATTTTTTTAACCCCCCCGGTCAAGGGGTCCAAATTTTTTACCCCCCCCCCAAATCCACCACCCCCTAGGACTTGCTCTCAAGTCCCCAATTCTCTAGGACCTCATAAGTTGTGTGGAAGTCCGGAGGGCTTGAGGTCAAGTCCTGGGGACTATAGGCATACGGCCCTGTATAACTCCAGTCATGGTTTCTCGAGTGCACATGCCCTAGAGAACTATAGAAATGTAGGCCTATATTATAGTCCTGAGGACTTGAGAGCAATTCCTAGGGACTTGAGTAGTGATATTGAAGTCTTGGGAATTTGAGAGTAACTCCTAGTGACTTGAAATACTACTAGTAATATTGAAGTCCCAAGGACTTGAGAGTAAGTCCTAGGGTCAAGGACTTGAGAGTCAGTCCTAGGGTCTTGACATAAACATTTTCTTTTTGAATGGATTTCTGTTTTAGGGCCGGTCACACCTGGCCCTAAATTAAGACCCTTGCCCCCTGCACATCTGCTTTATGTCCCAAGCACTTGAGGGTAGACCTGTAAATCCTAGGTAGGCTAAGTCCTCAGGACTTGAGGCCAAGTCCCAAGGACTCGAGAGTAAGTCCTTAGGACTTGGCACTAAGTCCTTAGGACTTGGCACTATATTCAATAGGACTTGCCATGAAGTCTGAAGGACTTGGTATTACATCCCCCCAAGGTATCAAGTCTTCATGACTATCTTTTATACCAAATGTCAAGTCCTGGGGACTTGCTCTCAAGTCTTGAGGACCTGATGTTTGGTAGGGAAGTCCCTGGTTGCCAATTGCAATTTGCCGGTTTGAGGGTGCCATTTGCTAGAAAAGCGTGCCAATTGCTTAATATGGTCATCAATCGGCAATTTTGCCATTTGTTAATTGTCATTTGCCGATTGCCATTTTGTTGGTTGCCATTTGCCAATAAGTATTTTATCAATTGACAGTTGCCATTTGACTGTTGTATGCTCAGAGTACCTCTAGGCCTATAGTCTATAGCCTATGTGGTGGAGTAGTCTCAGAGTACCATGGAGGGAGTAGTATGCTCAGAGTACCTCTAGGCCTTTAGCCTCTGTAGGCCTATGTAGTGGAGTAGTCTCAGAGTACTATGGAGGGAGTAGTATAGAGTACCTCTAGGCCTATAGCCTATGTAGGCATATGTCCTCAGGTAAAGAAGAACTCTGCCTGTCTACCTCAGGTACAGAAGGGTCCCTAGTGCAGATAAATGTATGTATAATGACTAAATGATAGGCCTGAGGAGTCTACCTCATAAAGAAGAACTCTGTCAGTCTACATCAGGTAAAGAAGGACTTTGCTAGTCTACCTCAGGTACAGAAGGACTCGGCCTGTCTACCTCAGGTACAGAAGGACTCGGCCTGTCTACCTCAGGTACAGAAGGACTCGGCCTGTCTACCTCAGGTAAAGAAGAACTCTGCCTGTATACCTCAGGTAAAGAAGGGTCCCTAGTGCAGATAAATGTATGTATAATGACTAATTGATAGGCCTGAGGAGTCTACCTGAGGTAAAGAAGAACTCTGTTAGTCTACCTCAGGTAAAGAAGAACTCTGCCTGTCTACCTCAGGTGCAGAAGGGTCCCTAGTGCAGTCTATACGAAAACCTGTGGGACACCGGCTATAGCCGGCTTGAAGCAAGTGCGATTTCAAAACAATTTAAAGGACAGAAAAATTTATTTTGGCCAAAGAAGTAAGGAAATCGCCCCTCCCCCCATATAATTTTAAGAAGATGTGACCAGGCTAGGGAAAAGACTCCTCCAGGGGGGGAAATAGTAATTAAATTTGGTGTCATAATCTTTAAAATGAGATATCATTAGCTAAAAACATCCTGGTAGTTTTGTGGGAATTGCTTTTCAAACATTAGTACATATCACTAATTGAAAATGGTAAATAAGCTCTGATTGCATTGTTGACTCAGGGTCTCCCCTGAGTCAAGTGTGACGATTCTGGACACCTCTTTTCCCTGAAATATGAATATTGCTCCAATTTGCTCAATATTTCACTCTTTGCATCTTGCATGGTCTCAATAAATCACTTTCCACAATGTCTATCTAATGGTGTGTTTGTTTTTCACAAATTCCTACTATAACCCCCTAAAAAAACGAAAAATAATATTAGGCTGTAATTGGTGGTAATTTGCTTCAGCAAAGAGCTCTATGAGAGCGCGAAGATAACCGACAACCCCAAATTTGGATATTTCGTGACAACCAATGCTATCTCTATGGGAGGGGTAGGTGAGACGCTTTTTTTCAGACATCTGACAAACACTTAAGTACTAGAGGTAATTTACAGGGGAGGTTACTTGCTATTATTTGTGTAACAGTGATAACCCTGATTCACTTTGCACTGACCATGCACATATCGCAACAAAGACTATATGGAAATGTGAGTACCCCCCTCCCCCTCTCTCTACCGGGGTAATTGTTTACAATATGGACATGGAGAAAGCTTTTCATTCAGTGTGTGTTGGACATAGATGTGAGAGGACAAAAGACATAGATAGCCAAGATCGGGGGACATGAAAATTTGAATTTGGGCTCAAGTACCCCCCCAAAAAAAAGTCAATGTACAAATCTTTTCCGAGTATACCCTTTTTTTGCGCGACTTGCCTCACTCGGTGTGACTTTCTTAGGGCACCTGCGTCATGCGACGTATAGGTTGTGTGGTGCAGGCCTATAGGTAGTTGTCAGTTCCTGATATGCTATACTTGTGACGCACAATTTGGGTATGCTATCCGAAACGGTGCAGCCAGGATATAATAGGGAGAGCCAGTCAGGAATCCTGGAGAGAACCTGGTCTGGTGACCAATGGATGATATGGATAGTGGACTAGGGTAAACCAAAGGTGCTGAATCCATTTCTGTTATGTGTAGAATGATATCTAGGTCGGAAAATGGTCAAAATCAAGGTCAAAGGGTCACATCTTTAAGAATCCCATTAACACAAGAGTGCACCCTTTCTCTTTCTTACTATGATAAATGATACATTTCCCTTGACACCTCTACCTGACCCTGAGTCTAGTGTGATCCCAATCACACGTTCAATCTTATCCCATAGTAAATGATGATACGTATATATTTTCGCGCAGCTAAATTTTCGTGCACCTACCATAGAAAGACATGTTCCCGCAATCATATTTTCGCGCACCTGTATGCATCACATATTTAGCTACATGTCATTTTTTACGTTTTTAAATCAGACAATTATTGGTTAGAAACAGTCCAAACTGTTACGTGTATTGATACCAGAATGTTAAACCCTAGCACCCGAGCCCTAGTGGTGTTTGGGGGAACCTTCCTGCTGTGTCAACTATATTCACTGTCACCCCACCTGGTGCATAGCTCTGGTACCACGGTTGTTAGGGAAGCCTGTCCCTTGGCTACCATGTTTAGTTGCTTGCTTGTCACCACCGCTGGAGGTTGGGTGGCATGCCCGTGCTTGTCTGCTTGTACCTTGCTTATTAGAATCTACAATGTACGTGTGTGAATGTGGATTCGAGTACGACGGCCGTAAGAAGAAATGCCCGCAATGTACGGCGCCGTATAAGGGAACTAAGGCAGCTTTGGACTTTGGCGAAGTCTCCGAGGAGCGGGAAAGTGAACAGTTGCCATTGTTGGAACCGGGCTCTCCAAGCATGGAGAGGGAAGCAGCGGTCAAGGCAAAGATTAAGTTGGCGGAGGAGAAAGCCTTATTATTGAGGCGCAAGGTGGAGATGCAAGACCTGGAGGAGAGGTTAGAGCAGATTAACGTTGAGAACGCAGAAATCGAACGCAGACTGTCGGCGCGTCAGCGAACGCAGCCACCAGCGGGCCAAGAACCAGCTTCAGGCAACAATGGCGGCGCTTCCGGCAACAACGATCCGGCTTCTCAGCAGTCGCCTCCACTCCTTTTCTACGCGGATGGCAGCCCCTACGACCCTGGGGATAATCCATCGCTGGCCTCATCGACTCTGCAGGCAGGGCTGAAGTCGGTGGGCTTAGGTCTGCAGGCTCTCGGTCTTGGAGGAGGAGCAAACTCGTCGGTTCCGGGCGCAGGTGAGAACAGTGTCTATGGTGGCGCAGGGTGGAGTGGTGAGCCGGCTCGGCGTAAGCGGTCTTGCCACTGGATACGCCCTGACTACCATTTGCCTTTTGATAAGGGTTATGAGGAAATGACCTACCGTGAGCTTATGTTCGGCATGGTGTGTGTTATGCAGTGCATCTATAAGGCAAATGACCCACGATTCTCACTGGAGGGGTACCTGGAGCATTTTAAGTACATTACGTTGAAAGAGATCAAGCCAACATATGTCAACAAGGCCGTTGCCAGGTATGATTTTGATGTGACCACAAAGGTGTCATCGGGCCAGATGGGTTATATGGCGGCGGAGCATACGGCTAACGCCACCCACTTCGGCATAGAGAACACAAGGGCGTATGTTGAAGCCATGAAGTTGATGCAGTCTCAGGGTGCTCACCAGCAGGGTGGGCGTCAGAACCAGGGCAGTGGAAGTGGCGGCAGCAAGGCACCGAGGATATGGTGTCCCGATGACGTGTGCGCATCGTGGAACTTTACTAGTTGCAGCTTCAATCCCTGTCACAAAACACATGTCTGCTGTGTGTGCCGGGGTGCTCACCGTGCCAGGGGTGGCTGCAACAACGGCGCCCAACAGCAGCAGCAGCAACAGCAGCGGTACCAGCCTCAATCGCAACAACAGTTTCAGCAGCAGTCCCAGCAGTCTTATCAGCATCCCCAGTTTCAGCAGGGGGGGGGCCAGCGCCAGAACTACCAGTGAGTCAGCACAGTGACTTTGACACTTATGGCTATGCCCAGTCCCAGGAACTGACATGTTTTTCAAGTGTAACAGAGATGCTGGACGCTTATTGTGATTATATCCCTTTATGGGACGCTTCTGTGACGCATACGGTTGAAGGAGTCAACTCTCAGTTAAAACCTGCTGGCTGGCGTCGCATGTTATCTGACTCAGCTGATGTGGGGGGTAATACTGTATGGGACGTTAATAGCTTGTTTTTGTTAGATGGGGTTATTCATGGATTCAAAATTGTTGATCCTTATGCTAATGTGCAAAGTTATGAGTGTAGCAACTACAGCTCGGCTACAGTGGGGGCGGTTGATTTCATGAATGATATAATTTGTAAAGAACTGGAGCTAGGTAAATTGTCAGTGGTAGATTTTAAGCCACATTGTGTACATGCACTGGGGGCGGTGGAGAAGGCTACTGGGGGTTATAGGCCTATCACAGATGCCAGTAAACCGGACGATGTATCAATCAATAACTACATGTCAGAGACATTTCAACATTTTAAGTTTCATAGCATGGATGACATATGTTCAGAGTTATCCCCGGGTTGTTTCCTGGCAGTCACTGACATTTCTGCGGCTTATAGATCTTGCTTGATCAGGCCGGGTGACAGGAGGTTTCAAGGTCTCCAGTGGCATGTAGGAGATCAAGACTGTTATATTCAAGACAATTTCCTATCTTTTGGAACAAGAGCGTCACCGTACATATTTAATAGTCTGACGGACTCAGTCACTAGATATATGAGGAGTTATGGATTTAAGTGCTACAATTATTTGGATGATTTCCTCCTTATTGCTGACACTTGGGAGTTATGTAGGGACGCCCAGCTAGCGCTGCATGCTACTCTACGTAATTTAGGGTTTGATATAGCATATAAGAAGGTGCAATCACCAGTGCAGGTACAAAGGTACCTTGGAATAAACATTGATACGGTGCAGATGAAGCTGATATTACCCCAGGATAAAATGTTAAAACTTAAGAATGAGCTTGCGTTTTTTGTCGGTCGCCGACAGGCGACGCGGAAGCAACTTCAAAAGTTATGTGGGATCCTGGGGCACTGTTCCACCGTTATAAGAGGTGGCAGGACCTTTTCTCATAGGATTATTGCACTGTTGACCAATTTTTCTTCTTCTAAGAGGCGTGTTACTCTCAGCAAATGTTTTTTCAAAGACTTAGACTGGTGGAGAAACTGTTCCCACTGGTTTAACGGAGAAGCCAAAATGGTGGGTCGGCGCGTTCAGGATCAAGGGGAAATATATATGGACGCCTCGGGTTCTGGATTTGGGGCTGTTTTTGGTAGGGACTGGTTGGCCGGCTCTTGGTCAAGCAGGCTGAGTGCTGCGGGGGACTATCATGCACATCTGTGCGCCTCTCCCGGTTCTGATGTGCCGGATAACATAAATGTCCAGGAATTGTACCCCTTAGTAGAATCATTGTGGCGTTGGGGGCATAAATGGAGAGATTGTAGGATTGTATGTAATTCTGATAATACTCAGGTTGTTGTGGGGGTAAATACCGGTAAGAGTGATAATTCATTTGCTATGTCTTTGTTAAGACGCATATTTTGGCTGTGTGTTATTAATAACTGTTACATAGTGGCTAGGCATGTACCGGGTAGATTAAATGTGGAGGCGGATGCATTGTCGCGTTTGTCTGACAGTGGTTATAAAGTCCCCCACCGTTTTTGTTGTTCTAGATGCCGGCCGGTTGCTGATGAAACTGGATGCTAGTGCAGCCCGAGTGAGGTCATATTGTTGGGCCCAATCCACCTGGAGAACCAAGGCCTCGCAGTGGAAAAAATATATTTTGTTTTGTTCACTGTTTATGCTACCGGTAGTCCCTACTACAGTAACCAATATGTGTAGATTTGTGGTGTATCTATCATCTACTCTATCCTATGTTAGTATCGATAATTATGTGTCAGGTGTCATCAGTCTGAATAGCTATTTTGGCTATAATGTATCCACAATAAGGCTGGACTTTACATTCTCCACTACTATGAAGGGGTTGAGGCGCGTGTTAGGCGACCCTGCCCCTACTCGTATCACTTTAACCCTATCGAACCTGTTAGCCATGTCTATGTCTTTTGATTGGCTGGATGTTAATCAGCGCTGTATGTGGGCGTGTATTTGTACTAGTTTTAGATCATTACTCAGGAAATGTAACCTGGTGCCAGATAACTTTAAATTAGAAGGGCATTTCCTCAGAAGAAGGTCGCTGCGATTTCATGCGTGGGGCGTCCTATTATCTGTCTCTAGTTCAAAGACAATACAGTATGGTCAGAGGACTCATTTAATCCCTGTTACTTATACTTATAACTCACCGCTTTGTGCTGCTAGTATGCTCAGGAGGCATTTTCAAGATGTCCCTTCTGAGACCCCTGATTCGCCTGTGTTTTTGTTGAAGCAGGGGGAGGTGACGGTACCGCTGACTTATACGGTACTAATGAAGTTTCTCAAGAGGATTCTCAAGTGTGTAGAAATGGACCTACCGGGTT
The DNA here is from genome assembly GCA_947462335.1 of Harmothoe impar. NCBI lineage: Eukaryota > Metazoa > Annelida > Polychaeta > Phyllodocida > Polynoidae > Harmothoe > Harmothoe impar. Next base: position 81,582,288 of record OX381711.1, read on the forward strand.
CAGGTGTTCACTCCCTAAGAAGGGCAGGGGCAGCTTACCTTCATCATTGTGGAGTGCCCCTGGAGGACATCCGACAGACGGGGGACTGGGCCAGCCTTACTGCGCTCATTTATTTGGCGAAGCCCCTGTCGTCACGCATAGATCTAGACCGCATGGTTAGTGACTCTATAAAGTCACAAGTCTAGGTTATTACCGGTAGTTGTCATGTCAATGTTTGTTATACTGTACCATGATATTATAGTATATATGTTTGATTCTGGGTGTTGCCGTTCATTGTCTACATGGCCCAAGTCCATATACTGCCTTGTCCATTATTCCAATGCCAGAATCTTCGCCAGTGTCAATGGTTAGAAACAGTCCAAACTGTTACGTGTATTGATACCAGAATGTTAAACCCTAGCACCCGAGCCCTAGTGGTGTTTGGGGGAACCTTCCTGCTGTGTCAACTATATTCACTGTCACCCGGACAATTTAAATCGGACAATTATTAAGGATATTAGAGCCAAAACAGTTTCATCCTACATATAGTGTCACACATCATTGGAAAGCTTATTTCTTGGGCATAATTTTCGCGCACATCATAATTTCGCGCATCTAAGCATATGCGCGAAAACGCGAAAATATGTACGGAGCGAAAACTAATACGTTTACAGTAATTATGAAAAATCAGTGTTATTTAAAAATATCCAAATAAAATTGGATTTGTTAGTCTAAATTTGATTCTAGACAGAATTTTTGCGTTCTGTTTTCAGTTTTGGGTAACTGATGGGATTTTTCAAGAAATCCGGATTATTACCTCCAATTTAGGCTTTCGGGATGGTTTCGATGGCAACCAGAAAATATCATATGCGCTAATTCTTCACAAAAATATTCTTTTTGCATTCCAAATATAGAATGTTTGCATCAAAGATGGAATTATTTCATGAAGATCATTGCATTCTACATAAAAAATAGTTTTCGAATTTTTTTCATGTATTTAACACTCTTTTGCAACTATGGTGCCTCCTAGTGGCCAAAACCAGAGCTAAAAATCCCGCCTGAAGGGGTCGTTTCCCTAGATGGGTCACATATATATCTCTAGGATTCCTAACTTGGTACACAGTTGGCCCAATACCCCTATTATATATAGGCAAAATGATTTTTACCGACTAGAATATTTTGAAAATAGCTCCCCTGCCCACTTGGGAGGCCCAAATTATGACCAGTCACCGGAATTGACCATATGTATGTAGAATCACTGCTAAATGAGGACTATGAATATGTTTATATATCAAAAAGACAGCTGCAAGGGAATCAAACTTTACTGTTTCATGTTATATTATGGACACAATACACAGTAAAGCGTCAGTTGATGTGCATAACTACCATAAAATCTCCTGTATAAGCCTAACTTGCATCCCTTGTATCTCAGGTAGAGCAGGGGCCCCTTCTGTATCTCAGCTAGAGAAGGGATCCCTTGTCTATCTCAGGTAGAGAAGGCATCCCTTGTCTATCTCAGGTAGAGAAGGCATCCCTAGCGTACCTGAGGTAGAGAAGGAGTGCCTTGTGTATCTCAAGTAGAGAAGGGCAGGGCCTTGTGTACTTGAAGTAGAGAAGGCGCTCCTTGTGTATCTAAGCTCTCCAGAAGGCACTCCAAGTGTACCTGAGGTAGAAAAGGCGCCCCTTGTCTATCTCAGGTAGAGTAGGGGTCCCTTCTGTATCTCAGGTAGAGAAGGGGTCCCTTGTCTATCTTAGGGAGAGAAGGGGTCCCTTGTCTATCTCAGGTAGAGAAGGCACCCCAAGTATACCTGAGATAGAGAAGAGGTTCCTTGTCTATCTCAGCTAGAGGTGTCCCTTCTGTATCTCAGGTAGAGAAGGGGTTCCTTGTCTATCTCAGGTAGAGAAGGCACCCCTAGTGTACCTAAGGTAGAGAAGGAGTGCCTTGTGTATCTCAAGTAGAGAAGGGCAGGGCCTTGTGTACTTGAAGTAGAGAAGGCGCCCATTGTGTATCTCAGGTAGAGAAGGTACCCCAAGTGTACCTGAGGTAGAGAAGGGGTGCCTTGTGTATCTCAAGTAGAGAAGGGCAATGCCTTGTGTACTTAAGGTACAGAAGGGATCCAATAAAAAATGTTCACTTAATACAAAACAAGGTGTACAGGTTTCAGTCGATTTTTAAAAGGGCGGTGTCGCATGTGTCAATTTTTTAAAGGGCCGTGTCGCACGTGTCAAATTTTACCCATGTAGAGGCACATTTATGCCCTTGGGGCATGGCCTTGACTTATACCAACTGTACGCCACTGTGCTGGGGGCATGGCCTTGGCTTGTAGTTACTGTAGACTCCTGATCTATGCCCTGGGGGCATGGCCTTGACTTATACCAACTGTGCGCCACTGTGCTGGGGGCATGGCCTTGCATTATACAAGTGGTACATGGCATATCTATGCCCCGGGGGCATGGCCTTAACTTATACAAATGGTAGACTACTTATACTTGACTTATACTAACTGTAGACTCCTGATCTATGCCCTGGGGGCATGGCCTTGTCTTATACCAACTGTGCGCCACTGATCTATGTGCTGGGGACATGGCCTTGACTTATACTTACTGTAGACTCCTGATCTAGGCCCTGGGGGCATGGCCTTGACTTATACTAACTGTACATAGCAGATCTATGCCCCGGGGGCATGGCCTTAAAGATGGGTTAGGAGCTTATTCGGGGTTAATTTTAGTTTTTCAGCTTTTCAACGTATTTGTGTTCATAATGTCCATGTAAATATGTGTGCAGCTTTTTAAATCATTCTGATACATATAAATCCATAAAAAAATGGGGAGAAAATCATGGTCAGAAAAGGCCAAGGGAACCGCCTCTATTACAGAAAGAGGTCCCCTGACCTGTTATTCCCTATATTTTATGCATTTACAAGTATCAGACTACTTTAAAAAGCTTCAAACTTATTTGTACGGACATTATGAACAAAAATACCTTGAAAAACTGAAAAATAATAATTGACCCTAAATTAGCTCCTAACCAATCTTTAACTTGTACATGTGGTAGACTACTGATCTAAGCCCTGGGGACACGGCCTTGACTAATATAAATGGTAGACTACTGATCTATGCCCCGGGGCATGCCCTTGACTTATACTAACTGTTTGCCACTGATCTATGTGCTGGGGCATGGCCTTGAATTATACAAATGGTACATAGCAGATCTATGCCATCTCCAAATGGTAGACTACTGATCTATGCCCTGGGGGCATGGCCTTAACTTAAACAAATGGTAGACTAATGATCTATGCCCTGGGGGCATGGCTATAGGCCTAGAGGTACTCTGAGCATACTACTCCCTGCATGGTACACTGAGACTACTCTACTACATAGGCCTATGGAGGCCATAGGCCTAGAGGTACTCTGAGCATACTACTCCCTCCATGGTACTCTGAGACTACTCTACCACATAGGCCTATAGAGGCTAAGGCCTAGAGGTACTCTGAGCACACTACTCTCTCAATGGTACTCTGAGACTGCTCTACCACATACGCCTATAGAGGCTAAGGCCTAGAGGTACTCTGAGCATACTACTCCCTCCATGGTACTCTCAGACTACTCTATCACATAGGCCTATAGAGGCTATAGACCTAGAGGTACTCTGAGCATACTACTCCCTCCATGGTACTCTGAGACTACTCTACCACATACTTAGTAGGCCTATAGAGGCTAAGGCCTAGAGGTCCTCTGAACATACTATTATCTCCATGGTACTCTGAGACTGCTCTACCACACAGACCTATAGAGGCTATAGGGCTAAAGGTACTCTGAACATACTGCTCCTTCCATGGTACTCTGAGACAACTCCACCACATAGGCTATACACTATAGGCCTAGAGGTACTCTGAGCATTCTACTCCCTCCATGGTACACTGAGACTACTCTACCGCATAGGCCTATAGAGGCTACAGGCCTAGAGGTACTCTGAGCATACTACTCTCTCCATGGTACTCTGAGACTACTCTACCACATAGGCCTATAGAGGCTAAGGCCTAGAGGTACTCTGAGCACACTACTCTCTCAATGGTACTCTGAGACTGCTCTACCACATACGCCTATAGAGGCTAAGGCCTAGAGGTTCTCTGAGCATACTACTCCCTCCATGGTACTCTGAGACTACACTACCACATACTTAGTAGGCCTATAGAGGCTAAGGCCTAGAGGTACTTTGAACATACTACTGCCTTTATGGTACTCTGAGGCTACTCTACCACATAGGCCTATAGAGGCTATAGACCTAGAGGTACTCTGAGCATACTACTCCCTCCATGGTACTCTGAGACTACTCTACCACATAGGCCTATAGAGGCTAAGGCCTAGAGGTACTCTGAGCATACTACTCCCTCCATGGTACTCTGAGACTACTCTATCACATAGGCCTATAGAGGCTAAGGTCTAGAGGTACTCTGAGCACACTACTCTCTCAATGGTACTCTGAGACTGCTCTACCATATACGCCTATAGAGGCTAAGGCCTAGAGGTACTCTGAGCATACTACTCCCTCCATGGTACTCTCAGACTACTCTATCACATAGGCCTATAGAGGCTATAGACCTAGAGGTACTCTGAGCATACTACTCCCTCCATGGTACTCTGAGACTACTCTACCACATACTTAGTAGGCCTATAGAGGCTAAGGCCTACAGGTCCTCTGAACATACTATTATCTCCATGATACTCTGAGACTGCTCTACCACACAGGCCTATAGAGGCTATAGGGCTAGAGGTACTCTGAACATACTGCTCCTTCCATGGTACTCTGAGACTACTCCACCACATAGGCTATACACTATAGGCCTAGAGGTACTCTGAGCATTCTACTCCCTCCATGGTACACTGAGACTACTCTACCGCATAGGCCTATAGAGGCTATAGGCCTAGAGGTCCTCTGAACATACTATTATCTCCATGGTACTCTCAGACTGCTCTACCACACAGGCCTATAGAGGCTATAGGGCTAGAGGTACTTTGAACATACTACTGCCTTTATGGTAGTCTGAGGCTACTCTACCACATAGGCCTATAGAGGCTATAGACCTAGAGGTACTCTGAGCATACTACTCCCTCCATGGTACTCTGAGACTACTCTACCACATAGGCCTATAGAGGCTAAGGCCTAGAGGTACTCTGAGCATACTACTATCTCAATGGTACTCTGAGACTGCTCTACCACATACGCCTATAGATGCTAAGGCCTAGAGGTTCTCTGAGCATACTACTCCCTCCATGGTACTCTGAGACTACTCTATCACATAGGCCTATAGAGGCTATAGACCTAGAGGTACTCTGAGCATACTACTCCCTCCATGGTACTCTGAGACTACTCTACCACATACTTAGTAGGCCTATAGAGGCTAAGGCCTAGAGGTCCTCTGAACATACTATTATCTCCATGGTACTCTGAGACTGCTCTACCACACAGGCCTATAGAGGCTATAGGGCTAGAGGTACTCTGAACGTACTGCTCCTTCCATGGTACTCTGAGACTACTCCACCACATAGGCTATACACTATAGGCCTAGAGGTACTCTGAGCATTCTACTCCCTCCATGGTACACTGAGACTACTCTACCGCATAGGCCTATAGAGGCTATAGGCCTAGAGGTACTCTGAGCATACTACTCTCTCCATGGTACTCTGAGACTACTCTACCACATAGGCCTATAGAGGCTAAGGCCTAGAGGTACTTTGAACATACTACTGCCTTTATGGTACTCTGAGGCTACTCTACCACATAGGCCTATAGAGGCTATAGACCTAGAGGTACTCTGAGCATACTACTCCCTCCATGGTACTCTGAGACTACTCTACCACATAGGCCTATAGAGGCTATAGACCTAGAGGTACTCTGAGCATACTACTCCCTCCATGGTACTCTGAGACTACTCTACCACATAGGCCTATAGAGGCTAAGGCCTAGAGGTACTCTGAGCATACTACTCCCTCCATGGTACTGTGAGACTACTCTATCACATAGGCCTATAGAGGCTAAGGTCTAGAGGTACTCTGAGCATACTACTCCCTCCATGGTACTGTGAGACCACTCTACCACATAGGCCTATAGAGGCTAAGGCCTAGAGGTACTTTGAACATACTACTGCCTCTATGGTACTCTGAGGCTACTCTACCACATAGGCCTATAGAGGCTATAGTCCGGTACTCTGAGCATACTACTCCCTCCATGGTACTCTGAGACTACTCTATCACATAGGCCTATAGAGGCTAAGGCCTAGAGGTACTCTGAGCATACTAGGGCCTACTCCCTCCATGTACTCTGAGACTACTCTAGTGCATAGGCCTATAGAGGCTATAGACCTAGAGGTACTCTGAGCATACTACTCCCTCCATGGTACTCTGAGACTACTCTGCCACAAACTTAGTAGGCCTATAGAGGCTAAGGCCTAGAGGTACTCTGAACATACTATTCCCTCCATGGTACTGTGAGACTGCTCTACCACACAGGCCTATAGAGGCTATAGGGCTAGAGGTACTCTGAGCATACTACTCCCTCCATGGTACTCTGAGACTACTCTTACACATAGGCCTATAGAGGCTATAGACCTAGAGGTACTCTGAGCATACTACTCCCTCCATGGTACTCTGAGACTACTCTACCACATACTTAGTAGGCCTATAGAGGCTAAGGCCTAGAGGTCCTCTGAACATACTATTCCCTCCATGGTACTCTAAGACTACTTTACCACACAGTCCTATAGAGGTTATAGGCCTAGAGGTACTCTGAGCATACTACTGCCTCCATGGTACTCTGAGACTACACCACCACATAGGCTATACACTATAGGCCTAGAGGTACTCTGATCATTCTACTCCCTCCATGGTACTTTGAGACCACTGCCATGTAGACCTATAGAGGCTAAGGCCTAGAGGTTCTCTGAACATACTACTCCTTCCATGGTACTCTGAGACTGCTCTACCACATACGCCTATAGAGGCTAAGGCCTAGAGGTACTCTGAGCATACTACTCCCTCCATGGTACTCTCAGACTACTCTATCACATAGGCCTATAGAGGCTATAGACCTAGAGGTACTCTGAGCATACTACTCCCTCCATGGTACTCTGAGACTACTCTACCACATAGGCCTATAGAGGCTAAGGCCTAGAGGTACTCTGAGCACACTACTCTCTCCATGGTACTCTGAGACTACTCCACCACATAGGCTATACACTATAGGCCTAGAGGTACTCTGAGCATTCTACTCCCTCCATGGTACACTGAGACTACTCTACTGCATAGGCCTATAGAGGCTATAGGCCTAGAGGTACTCTGAGCATACTACTCCCTCCATGGTACTCTGAGACTACTCTACCACATAGGCCTATAGAGGCTAAGGCCTAGAGGTACTCTGAGCACACTACTCTCTCAATGGTACTCTGAGACTGCTCTACCACATACGCCTATAGAGGCTAAGGCCTAGAGGTACTCTGAGCATACTACTCCCTCCATGGTACTCTCAGACTACTCTATCACATAGGCCTATAGAGGCTATAGACCTAGAGGTACTCTGAGCATACTACTCCCTCCATGGTACTCTGAGACTACTCTACCACATACTTAGTAGGCCTATAGAGGCTAAGGCCTAGAGGTCCTCTGAACATACTATTCCCTCCATGGTACTCTAAGACTACTTTACCACACAGTCCTATAGAGGTTATAGGCCTAGAGGTACTCTGAGCATACTACTGCCTCCATGGTACTCTGAGACTACACCACCACATAGGCTATACACTATAGGCCTAGAGGTACTCTGAGCATTCTACTCCCTCCATGGTACTTTGAGACCACTGCCACGTAGACCTATAGAGGCTAAGGCCTAGAGGTTCTCTGAACATACTACTCCTTCCATGGTACTCTGAGACTACTCCACCACATAGGCTATACACTATAGGCCTAGAGGTACTCTGAGCGTACTACTCCCTCCATGGTACACTGAGACTACTCTACCGCATAGGCCTATACAGGCTATAGGCCTAGAGGTACTCTGAGCATACTACTCCCTCCATGGTACTCTGAGACTACTCTACCACATACTTAGTAGGCCTATAGAGGCTATAGGCCTAGAGGTACTCTGAGCATACTACTCCCTCCATGGTACTCTGAGACTACTCTACCACATAGGCCTATAGAGGCTAAGGCCTAGAGGTACTCTGAGCACACTACTCTCTCCATGGTACTCTGAGACTACTCCACCACATAGGCTATACACTATAGGCCTAGAGGTACTCTGAGCATTCTACTCCCTCCATGGTACACTGAGACTACTCTACTGCATAGGCCTATAGAGGCTATAGGCCTAGAGGTACTCTGAGCATACTACTCCCTCCATGGTACTCTGAGACTACTCTACCACATAGGCCTATAGAGGCTAAGGCCTAGAGGTACTCTGAGCACACTACTCTCTCAATGGTACTCTGAGACTGCTCTACCACATACGCCTATAGAGGCTAAGGCCTAGAGGTACTCTGAGCATACTACTCCCTCCATGGTACTCTCAGACTACTCTATCACATAGGCCTATAGAGGCTATAGACCTAGAGGTACTCTGAGCATACTACTCCCTCCATGGTACTCTGAGACTACTCTACCACATACTTAGTAGGCCTATAGAGGCTAAGGCCTAGAGGTCCTCTGAACATACTATTCCCTCCATGGTACTCTAAGACTACTTTACCACACAGTCCTATAGAGGTTATAGGCCTAGAGGTACTCTGAGCATACTACTGCCTCCATGGTACTCTGAGACTACACCACCACATAGGCTATACACTATAGGCCTAGAGGTACTCTGAGCATTCTACTCCCTCCATGGTACTTTGAGACCACTGCCACGTAGACCTATAGAGGCTAAGGCCTAGAGGTTCTCTGAACATACTACTCCTTCCATGGTACTCTGAGACTACTCCACCACATAGGCTATACACTATAGGCCTAGAGGTACTCTGAGCGTACTACTCCCTCCATGGTACACTGAGACTACTCTACCGCATAGGCCTATACAGGCTATAGGCCTAGAGGTACTCTGAGCATACTACTCCCTCCATGGTACTCTGAGACTACTCTACCACATACTTAGTAGGCCTATAGAGGCTATAGGCCTAGAGGTACTCTGAGCATACTACTCCCTCCATGGTACTCTGAGACTACTCTACCACATAGGCCTATAGAGGCTAAGGCCTAGAGGTACTCTGAGCACACTACTCTCTCCATGGTACTCTGAGACTACTCCACCACATAGGCTATACACTATAGGCCTAGAGGTACTCTGAGCATTCTACTCCCTCCATGGTACACTGAGACTACTCTACTGCATAGGCCTATAGAGGCTATAGGCCTAGAGGTACTCTGAGCATACTACTCCCTCCATGGTACTCTGAGACTACTCTACCACATAGGCCTATAGAGGCTAAGGCCTAGAGGTACTCTGAGCACACTACTCTCTCAATGGTACTCTGAGACTGCTCTACCACATACGCCTATAGAGGCTAAGGCCTAGAGGTACTCTGAGCATACTACTCCCTCCATGGTACTCTCAGACTACTCTATCACATAGGCCTATAGAGGCTATAGACCTAGAGGTACTCTGAGCATACTACTCCCTCCATGGTACTCTGAGACTACTCTACCACATACTTAGTAGGCCTATAGAGGCTAAGGCCTAGAGGTCCTCTGAACATACTATTATCTCCATGGTACTCTGAGACTGCTCTACCACACAGGCCTATAGAGGCTATAGGGCTAGAGGTATTCTGAACATACTGCTCCTTCTATGGTCCTCTGAGACTACTCCACCACATAGGCTATACACTATAGGCCTAGAGGTACTCTGAGCATTCTACTCCCTCCATGGTACACTGAGACTACTCTACTGCATAGGCCTATAGAGGCTATAGGCCTAGAGGTACTCTGAGCATACTACTCCCTCCATGGTACTCTGAGACTACTCTACCACATAGGCCTATAGAGGCTAAGGCCTAGAGGTACTCTGAGCACACTTCTCTCTCAATGGTACTCTGAGACTGCTCTACCACATACGCCTATAGAGGCTAAGGCCTAGAGGTTCTCTTAGCATACTACTCCCTCCATGGTACTCTCAGACTACTCTATCACATAGGCCTATAGAGGCTAAGGCCTAGAGGTACTCTGAGCATACTACTCCCTCCATGGTACTCTGAGACTACTCTATCACATAGGCCTATAGAGGCTAAGGTCTAGAGGTACTCTGAGCACACTACTCTCTCAATGGTACTCTGAGACTGCTCTACCACATACGCCTATAGAGGCTAAGGCCTAGAGGTACTCTGAGCATACTACTCCCTCCATGGTACTCTGAGACTACTCTACCACATACTTAGTAGGCCTATAGAGGCTAAGGCCTAGAGGTCCTCTGAACATACTATTATCTCCATGGTACTCTGAGACTGCTCTACCACACAGGCCTATAGAGGCTATAGGGCTAGAGGTATTCTGAACATACTGCTCCTTCCATGGTCCTCTGAGACTACTCCACCACATAGGCTATACACTATAGGCCTAGAGGTACTCTGAGCATTCTACTCCCTCCATGGTACACTGAGACTACTCTACTGCATAGGCCTATAGAGGCTATAGGCCTAGAGGTACTCTGAGCATACTACTCCCTCCATGGTACTCTGAGACTACTCTACCACATACTTAGTAGGCCTATAGAGGCTAAGGCCTAGAGGTCCTCTGAACATACTATTATTTCCATGGTACTCTGAGACTGCTCTACCACACAGGCCTATAGAGGCTATAGGGCTATAGGTATTCTGAACATACTGCTCCTTCCATGGTACTCTGAGACTACTCCACCACATAGGCTATACACTATAGGCCTAGAGGTGCTCTGAGCATTCTACTCCCTCCATGGTACACTGAGACTACTCTACTGCATAGGCCTATAGAGGCTATAGGCCTAGAGGTACTCTGAGCATACTACTCCCTCCATGGTACTCTGAGACTACTCTACCACATAGGCCTATAGAGGCTAAGGCCTAGAGGTACTCTGAGCACACTACTCTCTCAATGGTACTCTGAGACTGCTCTACCACATACGCCTATAGAGGCTAAGGCCTAGAGGTTCTCTTAGCATACTACTCCCTCCATGGTACTCTCAGACTACTCTATCACATAGGCCTATAGAGGCTATAGACCTAGAGGTACTCTGAGCATACTACTCCCTCCATGGTACTCTGAGACTACTCTACTACATACTTAGTAGGCCTATAGAGGCTAAGGCCTAGAGGTCCTCTGAACATACTATTCCCTCCATGGTACTCTGAGACTACTCTACCACATACGCCTATAGAGGCTAAGGCCTAGAGGTACTCTGAGCATACTACTCCCTCCATGGTACTCTGAGACTGCTCTACCACATAGGTCTATAGAGGCTAAGGCCTAGAGGTCGTCTGAACATACTACTCCTTCCATGGTGCTCTGAGACTACTCCACCACATAGGCTATACACTATAGGCCTAGAGGTACTCTGAGCATACTACTCCCTCCATGGTACACTGAGACTACTCTACCACATAGGCCTATAGAGGCTAAGGCCTAGAGGTACTCTGAGCATACAAGGCCTGCTCCCTGCATGGTACTCTGAGACTACTCTATCACATAGGCCTATATAGAGGGTATAGACCTAGAGGTACTCTGCGCATACTACTCCCTGTCCATGCATATCGATTTTAGGGGTCTAGGCTAGGGCCATAGCCTGGGGGGGGGGGCACTCAATTTTTTTTGACAGGGGTGTCCGGCTAGACCCCTGGCAACCCTTGACCCTTGCTTAGATTTTGGGAGATTTCCAAAATGAACCAGTTCATACAGAGATTTTGGCCAAAATGGACCATTTAATCCGGGGGGAGGGGGGGGGGGGCACTTATATTTTTTTTTGACACGGGTGTGCGGCTGGACCTTTGACACCCCTTACCCTTGTTATGGCAATTTTTACCTCAAAATGTTACCCCTGTCATGGCATTTTCGGCCAAAAGCTCCTATGTTTGGGGAAAAAAGTAATAAAATAGACCATGTTTGGTAAAATCTCCTCGGGAAATTAACTCTGGTGCGAATTTTCTTGTAAGAAAATATGATGTTTTAGTGAAAAATGGGAAGTTTTGGTAAAATCTCAGACATTTTCTTGAAAAGTAGACCCTTGTCATGGGGATTTATCACGAAACTGGACCTTTGTTATGGCAAATTTTCTTGAAAAGTGGGCCCTTGTCATGGGGAATTTTGTTGAAAAAGTACCCTTGCCAGCCGCACACATGTATATATACTAAGTGACCCCCCCGGGCTTTTAACTGTTTTTTTTTGAAAATGAGCGGAGGTTTTGGTAAAAATGGTGTTGATTCAGAGAAATTTTGGTCAAAATTGACCCTTGCTTAGGGAAATTTTGCAAAAGTTGACCCTTGCCTCGGGAAATTCTTCTCAATAGTGGACCCTTGCCTAGGCAAATTTTGTTGAAAAAGTACCCTTGCCAGCCGGACACTTGTGTATGCAAAATATACTAAGCGCCCCCCCCCCCCCGGGGCCATAGTTAGGGCAGGGCTCGACAAATTGCTGTGTCCAGTGCCAGTGACACAGAAAAAATACACTGGACACAGAAATATTTGACAGTTGTGCCCAGTGGACACGAGTGAAACTGAGCAAATTTTGGACCATATAACCATGAGCAAAAACCACCAGACAAATAATGAAGTGTTATACATCGTTGGAAAGCTTGCAGTATCAGGATTCTTAATATGGAGGCCAATATCTCAATACAAGATCTTAAAATATATCATCCTAATTGAAGAGAAATATCTCCAAATTTTCATGGTTCGGTCGGGCACAGATTTCAGTGACTGGACACAACATATTTTTGTATCTGTGCCCAGCGGACACACACATGCTGAACGATTTGTCGAGCCCTGTAGGGGTCGGGTCCGTTTTGCCCAGGTCTCCCCTACTTTGAGACTAGGCCTACTGTACCACATCGGCCTACAGAGGCTATAGACTATGGGGGGGGGGGGGGGGGTTCAAGGGTTCTAGTAATTGCAGTGGGCGGCCCTCCTCGTGAAGGCCTTGTGAACCACGTCTCCCGAGGAGTGCACCGTCGGCTGCCAAATGAGGTAGGGAGCCGCCTGCACGCCTGACAGCGGCCGGTCTCCCCACTCGACCCACGAGTGGAGTGTATCAGGGGCCGTTCCTGCCAACAAAAGCCGTTAATTACCATTTGAATGACACATCCGTGTAAATAATTACATATTTTCTGATTCATCTTGTCTAATTTGATGGTTTAGGTTTTTAAATTGCCGTAATACAAGTAATTCGATAGTCGCACGTAATAGTGATGATGCGCGTCGGACGCGTAGGACAATGTTTAGTCGGAGACTCGAGTCTCTGAGGTTTGCTGGTTCCCTGCTGGTTCGTCTGCGGCGGGTTGCAATCAGCGTTGCACAGCTAGACACTGTTGTATGTCCCCTACCAGACACCCACCTGACACTGCTGTATGTCCCCTACCAGACACCCACCTGACACTGTTGTATGTCCCCTACCAGACACCCACCTGACACTGCTGTATGTCCTGTACTGGACACCCACCTGACACTGCTGTATGTCCTGTAATGGACACCCACCTGACACTGCTGTATGTCCCGTACTGGACACCCACCTGACACTGCTGTATGTCCCCTTCTGGACACCCACCAAACACTGCTCTATGTCCTGTACTTGACTCCCACCTGACACTGTTGTATTTCCTGTACTGGACTGAACACCCACCTGACACTGCTGTATGTCCCCTACTGAACACCCACCAGACACTGCTGTTTGTCCCCTACTGACATACTGGCTGTATGTCCTGTACTGAGCACCCTACTCAGTGTTGCCGAAATGACGCCGGCTTTTGCCGGCGTAGAATCCTAATGGACGGCGTAGGGCCTCAGGATGCAGGCCAGAATGGCCTGCCATGATCTCAGATTCATAATGCTGATAGAATTTTTCAAATCGGCCAATTAGAAGCGAAAATAGAGCAATTTTGGTGAAGTTGTTAATATATATGTTCAAATATTTTCCAAATTCTTCGCAGTTATGATGAAGTTTATATGAGCACCTGAAATATCAATATTCACATGGCCTGGATGAGAGCGAATGGCCTGTGTGAGAGTGAAATGGCCTGCGTAAAATACCACGATGCAGGCCACATTGGCCTGTGTCAATGAAAAGTTTTCGGCAATACTGCCTACTGAACACCCACCTGACACTGCTGCATGTCCCCTACCAGACACCCACCTGACACTGCTGTACGTCCTGTACTGGACTCCCACCTGACACTGTTGTATGTCCTGTACTGGACTCCCACCTAACATTGCTGTGCATCCCCTTCTGGACTCCCACCTGACACTGCAGTATGTCTGCTACTGAACTCCGCCCTGACATGATAAATAAACACCCACTCCTGTACTGAACACCCACCAGACACTGCTGTTTGTCCTGTACTGAACACCCACCTGACACTGCTGTATGTCCCCTACTGAACACCCACCAAACACTGCTGTTTGTCCCCTACTGACATACTGGCTGTATGTCCTGTACTGAGCACCCTACTGAACACCCACCTGACACTGCTGTATGTCCTGTACTGAACACCCACCTGACACTGCTGTATGTGCCCTACTAGACACACATCAGACACTGCTGTATGTCCCCTACTGAACGCTCAGCAGACACTGCCCCATGTCGCCTACTGAACACCCACCTGACACTGCTGTATGTCCCCTACCAGACACCCACCTGACACTGCCCCATGTCGCCTACTGAACACCCACCTGACGCTGCTGTATATCCCCTACCAGACACCCACCTGACACTGCTGTATGTCCTGTACTGGACACCCACCTGACTCTGCTGTTTGTCCTGTACTGAACACCCACCTGACACTGCTGTTGATTGATTGATTGGGTTGTTTAACGTCAAAGTGTACTTTGACGCCTGGGACATATCTCAAGTTGGCAAGGAGTCATCCACAAATAGTGGTAGTCTGCCTTGCAGTAGTAGGACAGGTATTTATATGCTGCTTGCCCAATACAGCAGTGACCGCATCTATGGATGATCGAATCTATGAAATGAATGACCGCATCTATGAGGTGAGGGAGAAAACCGCTACCGGGGCACGTCCCCTACTCTTTTCGAAGGATAGCAAGTGTTCTTTTATTTGCCTGGTCCTACCTACCTGGGCTAGTACCATAGTAGGCAGGGTCAGACAAACCACGGCCTTTGATATCTCAGACGTGGTTCACTGAGGAGGAATCCCATGCCAGACCACCAGCAAGAAGGCCCGGGCCCGCGCATATGGGCAGCGGTTGCCAAACAGCTTACGTGACTGATCACAGCAGTAAGGCACGAGACCCCTCAAGTTTTGTCGCCTTTTACGAATCCGGTATGCCCATTGGTATTGTGGAAGGCTCCCGATGTAGTTTTCTACTAAAATTTAACAGAGCCTATCATATGTGGATCTATACTGATGGTGATGTACGTCTACGGAGACGAGACAAACATTAGGCTACCAGGTAGGCCTATATTTCATTAGGCCTAGCAATTCCCAGCATAGGCCTAGATGTATGTGTTTCCGTAGCCCCTTGAAGGGTATTAAAAAATAGTCAGAAAATGGATCACAGGCCAGCATCTTGGTGTGTAGAGAAAAATGGGGCTTTGACAATGCATAGATAGTGTTCTGCATTTAAAAATAATAAAGTGATTTTAAGATTTCAATGCAAATATAAATATTCAATGTAGTTTTAATCTAAATAAATGGTCTAAAAAGTGACTTTGTGATCTGGGTCCCTTAATTTCGGCAACTTTCCGACCTAAGGGGATCCCTCTGCACCCCCTGGGCCCAGTAGCTGAGTAGGGACATCCGCACATAGCCCTACATGGAAATATAGAACAAATAGGCCTAGATATAAGCTTATGTTGCTTCATGATCTAGGCTCATATGTACAGTGAATACATTGGGACACATAGGCCCTACACTACATATGCCTATATGGCACTGGGCCCTTTTGTAGGCCTATAGGCCCATCCTGGCGATGGATTTTTTTAGCTCCGAGGGGGGGGGGGGGGGGTCAGAACTTATGTTCATATGGAGCTTAGGCCTATGTAGGTTTAACCATACTTTTCTAGGTAGGCCTTGAAAAAAGATTCCGATACATGAGTGTCCTTGTTATGTTTGTTTTATATCAATTATATCATAGACATAGGCCTACCATACATAATTGGTTTTAACAATATCGGTCATTTTAATAAAATATATGTTATTGCATATTAAGGAATCATACATTTTATGTATATATGCTAGCCTACTTATTAGGCCTACATGGTCATCGGTAGACTAAATGCCCAACTAATTGTAGGCCTACAGACTACCAGTACCGAGGGGCCTACAGACTAGTCACTAGGCCCAGAGGAACCTAGACTTCGAATAAATTTATGTTTGCATCATCAATTAACCATTCATCATGATATAAGATACAAATCACGTCAAGACATTATGTTGCGACGTGGCGGGTGCAAGAAAAATGTGGCTTGACCACGGTCGGGTTTGCCAGCAAACCCGACCGTGGTCAAAGCCACATTTTTCTTGTTGATGGATGCGGACCCTCCGAGAACCAGCACCCAGGACGGTCCACGCTTCCTACCGGGAGCTGCAGGCTTCTTCCCGGCGGCTCAGCGCTTACTCCCGGGTGCACTTTTGGTCTAAAACCCTCTCTAGAATCAATATTTTTAACGTGACACTTCTGTCAACCCACAACTAACAATAACCCGTTTAGGGTGCTTTATGAGAGGGAAACAATAGTAAAGAGGGGACGAAAGTTCCAAAAAAAGCTTCAACAAACACCAATAATTTCCTTACTTCCTCGGCTTGTACCTGAGAACCACATAGAGTAGTGGATGGTATCACCGTCAGTCTGGTATTATCGTCACTATCATACAATGAGAAGTGATATAAGTGGAAGGAAAAGAATTACAACTGTGGGAATTAGACCAAATGATAATTTAGAGAGTATTCTACTGCTATGCAAACCCGTTTTTCCCCCAGACCTAAATGAGATGGGTTTAGTTCCTCTTCATATTTTCATAATTTCCCCCCAGTGGCCTATATCATGACATTAACGATCAGTCTAAGGGATATGAAATTTTCAACATTTTTTTAATGATTGAAATAAAACTTGTTCTGATCTAAGAGTTACATAGATGGAATCTGCACAGTTGATTACGTATAAAATTCATGGTTTGGGCTTGCCATGACCTAATACATTTAAGTTACAAGGGGTGACGGAAATACCATCCAGCATGTCCCTATGTCTGCTATTACCGTCATCCTGCAGGTAAAAGACCTCCCATAGCAATATTACCCCAGTATATTGCCTTAAATCACCATTTATTACGTGGCTAAAGGACTTCCATAGCTCCACGAGTAGCCATTTACCCATACTAGGTCATAAGACCAAATTCTGAGGGAGCATCCAATTTCTCATTCAGACCTGAGATTCCATCTCTGTTGGAGGCGGGAGATTTGAAAATATTTTTGACCAGGCCTATTTTTCTGCTTTATCATACATCTTTATTACCAAAAAGACTTATATAGCGTGGTAAAACAGTACCCTAAGTAAAGCCAACATTGCTGTACATGTTTAGACTATCTAAAGCCTAAAATGAAGCTTTTAATTAATGAGTGACGATAATACCAGACAGGTGACGATAATACCAGACTAGTATAGACCTAAATAAACTAACAACTGCTCCCTTAATACTAACCATATGGGGATAGGACCCAGTGGAAAAGTACCAGAACTAAATTGGCTCCATGCACAATCTATCAGAAAAGATGTATTAGTACCAACAAAATTCTGGTTGGAGATTGGCCACTAAGGTGACGATAATACCATCCACTACTCTACATGCCAACTCTCCCGGAATACCCGGGAGATTCCCGATTTGGGGTAATTTTTCAGTGATCTCCCGGTTGCCTCCCAGTCTCCCGGTTTCTCAGATGCCAGATCAACCCCCGCCCCCCCCCCCCCATGGTCGGAAAGTCGGCGAAATTAAGGGGTTGAGGTCGGAAAGTCGCTTTTTTGGACTCTTTAACCTATTGTCAATATTTTCCAAAAGTCGCCAGGTCGCTTTTATTATTGCCTTAGGTCGAAAGTCGCCTTCAAAACAGCCCAGGTCGCCAGGTCGCTTTTGACCCATCTGCAGCCACATTAAGGGCCCCATGTCACAAATTAAGTCTCCTTTTAGGAGTGTTCATTTATTAGTTACAGGGGGGGGGGGGTGGCTGTAAAGATTTCTGACCCCTCCTGAGAGGGGGGGGGCGAAAAAAAATCAGCCTCTTAATTAAGCATAAAAAGCCAGCGTGTTAATATGGGGGGGGGGGGCGAAAAAATTTCTCCGCCTTTCGCAAGGGGAGGCTTGAAAAGTTTTACATGGGACATGGGCCCCGGCATCATGGGGACAATAAAACTTCCATGCGCCCTAGAGGTGGGGGGGGGGGGGGTTATGAATCACCGTTATGAGCTATTATTGCTAGACTAGAGAAAGAGGTTCAAGTTTGCTACCACTGGGCTCTGTAGGCCCTAGATTTAACAACGTGGAGGCTGGGTTATGGGACAGAACTAGATCGATCCCCAACCCCTCTCCAAAAAAGATTCTCCCGGTTTTAGTCTATCAAATGTTGGCATGTATGGAACCAGTGTTCTTGGAGTGCCTAGAACTCGATGGATCTTATCAACAATAAACAGTCGACATATTCGGGAGTTTGAGGCTGGTTTGATTAGGGGAAAACAGGCAAAACCAGAGCCGAAAGTAAAAGTGAGTTCATCAAAACCCCGATCAAAACAGACTCGGAAATTTCGCCGTCGGCAAAATCTGACATCGTCGACTTTGAAGTAAGGGGCCTAACTCTGTCCCCACCTCAAACACACGCTAAATCACCCCCAAATGCTTGAATATGTAGTTTACTTGCTAGTGGTGTGTATAACAAAGGTGTCAGGTCGAGTTGGAAAGCAGTGCATGTTGACTGGTAAACCATAAAGTGGTTACACAACCCGAAAGTGAAAGTATTTATTGTTGACATTTTCGGAAATACCCGTCGGACTTTTGGCTCTGCTTTTTGCCCGTCTTCCTCTCATCAACACAAGCCTCAAACTGCCTAATATGTCGACCACTTGTTAGTTGAAAGGTTTATGAAAGGCCAAAATATTTGTGCTAAGGGCTTGAATTGAATTAGATGTTTCTACAGACCGAAAATGAAACATTTTGGGTGCCTACGTAGCCTCGTACTCGTAGGTTTGGATTTCTATTGGAACTAAAGTTACTATACGGGCCCGGGATACGGGCCTACCTTTCACTTGTTGTAGACAGCTGTGTGGAGGTGGTAAGCCGGCAGTGAGTCCTCCACCACGGATCATTTTTGCCTCTATGTGTTTATAGTCCTTATAGTAGTATTCAAGCAATTGTATTGTCACATTAATCCCTTCATCTACGGATGTTCATGGTGATCCTCCTCAGTACTCCAGCTCGATGGTGGCCATCTTGCAAAGAACCGTTGAAAGTCGCGCCACCACGTGGTTTAGCTGTCAATCATCGGGATGTGGGAGGGGCTAACCAAGGTGGACCTGTCACTCAAACTGCATGTTTGCTGGTTGCTGGTCGGTGGGCGGCAATGAACGGTATGAACTAATATAACCAGCGAACACTGAGTGTTGCACAGCTAGACGCTACCCCACAACTCCTTTGCCCACCAAATATTGGACATATTTTTATGAAATAAACACATTTCTGGTCTTCTATAACTGATATATAGTGACACTTGGCCATAGGATAAATGTTGTTACTGTTTTCTAAAAAGATTGCTAGTCCCCCAGCTCCTTTGTCCAAACAAAGCCATGTGTTTGGGGATTGTGGGTAGAACACTGACACAGGACATCTGTCAGTGGGCACAGGTGATTTATGAGCAATATTCACCTTCATTAACCATGACAACCATCTGACAACCTTTATAACAATCCTAAATAAGCTTAGCATGCAACAGAACCATTGGTAAACTGCCTTATTCCTAGATTTCATTCAATTTGACCCATGCATGCTGTTGTGTTTACAAATCTCATGTGGGAATTTTGCACTGCCATCTAGCATCTACTTTATGCAATTATACGGTAGCGCCATCTACAGGATCATATGGACAGTGCAATGTTTGGTGTCAAGCTGACCTAATTTCACCCAGTTTGGACTAGCTGCACACCCTGTTTCTCTCTATTAGTAGTATAGTCACTCTCCAAGCATAGGTATGTCTGATTGGGCCCGTGGTCCAGGCTAAGACGAATATTGAATGGGACTCGCAAGTAACGTATAGACGCATTTATGTCGTTCTGCGCAGATTCTCGCGTTGACGGCCCTCACGTCTTCCGGGTCACGGAGGTCAACATGGCGGCCTACGGAGGATGACTGTCGATCTTGATTGTGTTTACAGCCCTCAAAGGGGGACTTGCCATTGATTTTCCTTGTGAAAGATGATGTTTCGGAAGTAGAGAAGGTAGGAGAAAGTGTGATCGGCAACCATTTGTGGGGTTTTGTCCATAATTCAGAGATTTCCAGTGATAACTGCCCATTCGTGCGGACGGTAACCACGTTTCTAGGGTTACGTTTTGACGTATCCACGCACGGACGCCATACTGTGCCGGGTACACTTTTAGATGCTTCAGTACGGGGGGCGCCGTTCAAGCTCTAATTTCTTCAAATTTATGACAGGTGGGGGCTTTATTTTGATACCGCTGAAGGGTACGGTACCCCCGGCCATGATGTGCGAGCCATTAAGAGTTTAAAGCAAAATCATGGCCATAATCGGACATTATCTATGCGCAGGGTGCCAGTGTAGACACTTCGAAACGCAGAGCAGAGAGCACAGGCGACCACACTGTACCCGGCCCAACATGGCGGCCGTGCCTGGTAACGTCAAAGCGTAACCTTAGATACGTCGTTTTCGGCCTAACGAATGACATGAGCAGACGACTACTTCACAGCCCCGCTGTTGACAATTGAATGACAGTGTTGTAAATGGTCTGGCACGTAGAGACTAAAGGCTTGTCTGATTTGCTGTCCTAGTCGTGGGTGTGGAAACTATAAGGCCAAGAGAACTTTAATATAGACTATTTTTTCATTATTCATTATTTGTTACGTGTCTAAGGCTCAGGGCGGATACAGGAATTTGGGAAAGGGGCGGGGGCTGGGGTCTGGATGGGGGGGTCCCAATTTCCCCTGTCGATTTTAAGAAATGGCTATGTCGCCCTGTCGATTTTAAGAAATGGCCATGTCACCTTGTCGATTTTAAGAAAAGGCCCCCCCCCCCTCCTGTTGATAAAAAATATCACTCATTGTAATATCAAAATAATTAGTTCTAGCCTAGGCCTACTACTTGTACTACCGAACTGCTATATCCCTAACGTTTATATTGTTATCTAGAAATAACTCGCCTAGGCTAAATTAAGTAAAGTTGAGTGTGAGACCGTGACCCTGCCCTAATTATAGATCTAGGCCTACCCAAATTGTGTTGCCTTATCAAATACATGAAAAGTGGGGACCCTTGATAGGAGGGTCCCCATGTCCCATGTCGATCTTAAGAAATGGCCATGTCACCATGTTGATTTTAAGAAATGCCCCATGTCCTATGTCACTATCACTCTGATAACACTAGATCAAAAACTCGTTGCCTTCTGACTAAAGGTAAATAAAGGGCTTGTTGGATACACTGCCACTGGTTATGATGCAGTGATACTTAGGAGTGACACACAACTCATTCAAGCCAATTGGGCTAAAGTCGGGGATAAAATGCAGGGATATTTCTATAATTTTTTGCAATGGGTCAATGGCGCATCTATAGGAAAAATAATGCACCATTTTCAAAAGTAATGGGACATTAAACTATACTCGCATCTATACTAACTAGGGATGTCATCAATATTTATTGCATCTCTCAATACATCGTTATTTCAGAATTACGATTATCGCATCAACAAAACAATGTAGCCTATCAATACATTTTAGAAAAATCTTCATTTTTAACTCTGGAGATACCCACTCGATTTACATGATTCAAAGAGTGATAGAAAGCTTATATCTAATGTACTACAACCGTGTCGATACTAAAGTTTTAAAATAATCTTTAGGTTTATGTCTAACTCAAAAAACGAATTAACTCTGTAACAACTTACTCGATTTACATGATTTAAACAGTAATAGAAAGCTTATGTCTCATGTAGGCCTACTACAACCGTGTCAATACTAAAGTTGACCAGAGGATGTCATTGATATCCAATTCATTTCGATTTTGATTACCATTATTTAGTCTCGATTTTTTAGTCTCAATATACTCTAAAGTTGCTTGGAAAAATGTATTTTCAGCTCTTCACTTCAGTCCTGATAGGCCCTACATAAGTTTCACGTGTAAATAATGATCATTCCATCTGTAAAACTAACCCCCCCCCCCCCCTCTACACACACTCTGTATTGGAAATGCTTAATGAGACACATGTGCCCCTACATGGGTAAAAATCGACATGGGCGACACCGCCCTTTTAGGTCCTTTCAAAAGTTGACGGACACAGAAAAATCAGGGATAAAAATCGACCCACAAGGAGTTTTCTCTCAAGTACTTATATTCCTAGAAATCGACACAATGACACAGTCCTTCTGATCAAAATCGACACAGCGATACGGTCAAAATTGTGGGTACCCATGTAGAAGCACATATATGGTAGTGTTCCCACAGGTTGAAGTTTCCTGATTTAATATTCTTGTATTTTAGCTGTATTTAATATATTATATGTGTTTTGTATAAACAATGCACCAGAAAAAATATCCAATTTCCTATGACTTTCTATTCGATTCCCTGACTACAGTATTATTCTAGTCCATGTATACATGCATAGTGTGCATGGGCTAGCTCAGGAAAAGTGTAACAGTCTTAAATGGTACGAAATATGCAGGGGAAGAGATGAGGTGGTATAGGAAGGAGAGGATTATTACTTATTTCATTATAACATTGAGGGAAATTCGGATTCTCAGAATATCGATGTAGGATTTAAATGGCTGTTTTCCCTGTGTTTCTAGCTTTCCATTGATACGCTATACCCCATACCTGAAAATTCCAGAAAGATTTTGGGGAATATTTTTTTCAAATTTCTGATAACCCATAATCATTAATGCGCCAATGTGCGCACATTTAGCATTTTTAATGCGCCATACTGCATTTAAATGCGTGTATTGCGCGCTGCGCGGCCCTAGAAATGTCCCTGAAAATGGTATCACACTTGCAGAAAAGTGTGAGATAACTGTACCCATGTGTGAGAGCGTGAGAAGGGGTTAAAATTATTGAAATTGTGTGACTCTAACGGCCAATGCATGAGGGTGGGCAATCCTGGATCTCTCTACTTTAATATATGATAGTTATTTTGATGTGCTTTAACGTTTCATCCTAGTCAATAGACTTAGTGTGGCTAATAACATGTTTACAAGTAAATGTGTGACATTCCCCATGGCTAGATAAATAATGAACCATGAATAATGAAAACACTGCATCACATTAAAGAGAAATCAAACTATAAAAGTCTCACGTTCATTCCCAAATTCATGGCCTTAATATGATCATCTTTTCCACAAAGAAATACTGGTACATGTATAACAATGATCACCCCTTCAATTTCAAATGTGATTATTAGGTCTGTGACAATTATGACCAAATGAGGAACCTATGTGCCCCCGTCAGTTACCTAACACTGCTGCATTCCCATTTTCTCTTGATGCTACCATAGACATTCCACGGCTCACAGACGAGCGTCTCCTCACCGACGAGCGTCTCCTCACCGACGAGCGTCGCCTCACGACGAGCGTCTCCTCACCGACGAGCGCCTCCTCACCGACGAGCGCCTCCTCACCGACGAGCGCCTCCTCACCGACGAGCGCCTCCTCACCGACGAGCGCCTCCTCACCGACGAGCGCCTCCTCACCGACGAGCTCCTCCTCACCGACGAGCGCCTCCTCACCGACGAGCGCCTCCTCACCGACGAGCGCCTCCTCACCGACGAGCGCCTCCTCACCGACGAGCGCCTCCTCACCGACGAGCGCCTCCTCACCGACGAGCTTTATTGGACCTCCAGCACCCAAGGCCTCAGGTAGGATATTCAGTAATTAGTTCATTATTTAATATTAAATATCTAATATTACCTAATATTAAAGTGGCATGGCCCGATGATTAGGACTCAAAAATAAAAAAGGTGCACAAGTTTTAGTCTGTTGACTGGGGTGTGCCTTTGTATTTATTTTTTATGTTTTTCTATTCAAATTATCAGAAATATGATAGAGGGAGCCTAAAATCGCTTATTTCTACCATGTACAAATACAGATAGGTAAGTCTATCTGCTAATCTCCCCCTTCCACCCCTACAATGCCCATGATGCCCAGACATCTATAATCTATTGGCGGCCAAAGTGTGAAAAATGTTTAAAAGTGCCGTGTCGCCATGAGTACATGTGGCGTGAATATTCATGTACAAAAATTGATGTCTCTGATCTCAGATCCTATTCTTGTGATTTAGTTGTACAAGTTGTTTATCATGCTGCCCGTCCTATCTTTATATAGTACTCTATCTTTATATATACTCTATAGCAGTCCAACCACACCAAACCTGACTCCCTCATGCCTCAGTTACTGCTTGTGTTATTGACGCTGACCTTGACAGTTACTGTGAGGTGAGTGTTCTCATTCATATTGATGTAGGTTAAGTAGACAAAGGCAAACAAATGCAGTAGTGTTCGTGTAGTAATAGCCTCTATGAGTAAGCAATATAATTATCCTTTGAATTATTCAAGCCATTTATCCATTGTCTCATTACCTAATCTCATTCTAAGTCATTGAGCTGTACAATATTGTCTTAGTTTTATGTTATTAGTATGATTCGTCAAAGGTTTAGATATGTATCCGGAGTCTTATATGTCATTTACATTGATATTTCATATCTCTTGCTAGCATTAATATCTTGATTGCGTTTTGAGTTATATTTATATTGATCTTACCTAAGACTCTCCACGCCTAGGAGCCTCTCCACATCAAGAAGCCTCTCCACGCCAAGAAGGGTCACTCCAAGCAGCATCGTCACGCCTCCAGCAGACTCACCTCAACCTCAGGTAGGCCTAGTTCAGTGCATACAAAGACTTGTTCTTGGGGAACATTTACAAAATAAGTGGGCACTTTCGTAGCATCCAGGCTTCATGCCGACAAGAGCATAGGGGAATAGTGCACAATGCTGCCTTTAATCCAATTAAACTCTTTACAGGTCACACAATGCATTGATCCGTAGCTTTTGTCAGCACTAAGGACCCTCTCAGTAGAGTTGCTGCGGTCTCTGGGAAATGTTTCGACTGTGTGTTTGCATCAGTAGACTTGCTTTATCCTCATGAATCTAAAGTATGATTATCATTACATGAGTAAAGACTTTTTGACATACAAACATATTTGCATCTGTACACTTGCTGAGGTCTCTTGAATTTAAATCATATTAACCCAACAAAAAGGTTCTGACAAGTGCATGTATGTAAGTAGACTTGCTGAGATCTCTTTGATATAAATCATAATAACAAAAGATTTGTTTTGCAGATGGGGGGTGACAATTGTGCGGTGTACACATGTCCCTGTAAAAAAGGAAATGACAAGTGGCCATTTTTGACCTTCCATGGAGTCCCCAAGGGAAAGGGAAAAGAACAGTGGCGAGCAGATTACCTTAAGATTCTACGGCGGCAAGATGATGGCTTGAACCCAGAGAGAGCTACGGTGTGTTCAAGGCACTTCACTGAAGACTGCTTCATCAAAGTTGGTGAGTTACCTCCGTTTGCCTCTCAATTGGCAATGACCAAAATTGTTCAAAATCAGTGGTTACTTGCTCTATCATAGAAGTCAATGGGAGCCAGTAAATATTTTCGTTATATGAGGCCAAATAAAAAAAAAGTTTTGTTTCAGGTAACATGGGAAGAAACTGTAGGGTCGGTAGGTCGGATTTTTTTTTCTTAAACTTTTGTTTTACTTCCCCTCTAAAATTGACCCAAAAAGTGTAAAAATGAGGAATTTTTTTTCCGAATTTTTGTAAACCTAAGACTGACCCCAAAAAAGTATAAAAATATCTTCAAAATTGCATAAAAAAACGTAGGGTCGGCCCTGTTTAGACAGGGTCAGTCAGGTGACCTGAAACAAACCTTTTTTTTGGCCTAAAGATTCTTTTGTTTCATTTTTATGCTCTATAGCAGGGGTCGCGCTAGCGGTTCGCCAGATCGCCAGTGACAAATTAAAACTCAATCTGGCGAACCTCCCTCCTATTGGATTCGCCAGACTGGTGAATTCTGCCACAGAATGTCATTGAAGCACAAGGGAAATATCATGTAACACATCGCTGGAAAGCTCACGTCAAGAGAACAATAGCCATGATATTCTCATTTTGATTTACCAAGAATCTGAAATTTCATATTCCAATTTAATATTTTTCTTAGACAAAAAATTTGCCCAGTGCTCAATGCTGCATCCTCAGGTAGCTGTTACACAGAAAACACATTATTTATAAACAAGGACGTAGTGACCATATTAAAAGAAAAAGGGACGATGGGACATAGATCTGAGTTGGGAAACACAGGGGAGCTATGGTCGACAATCATATTATGGTGGTTATTTCTATGTATTTTGTAATTTAGAGTCCTGAATATATATGCCTAATATTCTATGTCTTTTATACACAGCTTATGCATCCATACTCCTCATAATATAACATGATAACAATGATGTCAGAAATGTGGTACCACAGAAATTTAGAGATTGCCCACCAGCCCTTCAATGCAAAACAGGGCCAGTTCAGGGTATCATTACATATTAAAATGACAAGTGTGGGCACTTGGTTCTACTTTTATGTTCAAGAAAAACACTTGAATTTTACTTTCCTATTCATACACATACATAGATATATGCATTGTTATGATAATACAGGCTTAAAAGTGTCCGACTTAGGGTGTGTGTCCGTCTTTGGGTGAATCTACCCTACATTGTACTAACAACTTTACACAGAATAGCAAATAGCAAGTATGTCTTTATGTCGTAATATAAATCATGTTATTCTATGGGCTTGTTTTGTAGGACTACAAACCAGACTCAAACATGGCAGTCTTCCGACTAGGAACCTACCAGCAGTTATTGAAACACCGAAACCTCCACCGAGACCGGCTCCTGTAAGTTACCTCCCTAGTTCAGTTGCAAATCTATGATCAATTTTACGATGCGTTGGGCAGGACAAGCCTCCAGAAAATATGATTAAGATTAATGATTCGAAATTCAAATAGGAAAATTGATTTCTTCACTCAAGACCTTCAGCACAATAAAAATTGACCTGTTTTTCTGACCTTGTTCAAAAACAACACTGTAGACTTTTCCTAACCCTCTAACGAAGGTCCAAAGTAGACCTTACCAAAAGACCGATCTTTCAATTCAGTGAAGCCAAACTACAATGTACTGAAGTAGACATTTCGTCTCCACACTAAGGTAAAGAGACGCCTATTTTTAGGCCGTGGGAGACGCTTTTTGTAAGAGACCCAATTTGCGATTTTTAACCATTTAAGTCTGAATCCAATCTACAGACATTCATACATCTCTTGGGTCCGTGCGTTTTTGCCAACTGAGCCTTGTGTTCATAAAATATTTCAATTTCATATATAGTCAAATGCCAATGCCCATTGCCTCTGTTGTATTTCCCAAGTGAGGGCTGGGGCAGTATCCCATGAAGCCACATAGATTTTTTTAAATGGCCATGTCACCATATTGATTTCAAGATGGTCCATGTTAATCCATGTCCTAAATCCTTTGTCGCATTCTAAACACAAAAAGGTTTTGGCACCTTTGTGAATTAACATGTACACTTTAAGTGTATAAGCCCAACCAAATGTCTCATCATATTCTGCACACACATAGGGCTCCTCACCTGTGTGGGTCATTCTGTGTTTCATCAAACCACCTGCCTGTATAAAGTGTCTACTACATTCAGAACACTTGTGAGGTTCATCTCCTATGTGAATCATCATGTGCTTCTTCAAGTCTCTTACATGTGTAAAGTATTTACCACAGTCAGAACACTGGTGAGGTTTTTCTCCTGTGTGGATCTTCATGTGTCCCTTTGAGTGACCTGCCCGTGTACACTGTTTGCCACATTCAGGACACTTCCCAGTATAGCCAGATTACACCATTTATAGTTAGACTCAACCACTCACACACGTACCCCAGGCTGCCTACCCACCCTTACCCAACCCCTCTAGCTGCAGCCACCAGCAACTCCCACCCAACCCCCGCCTCACTGCCACAACAGCAAGGCTCACTGACGTGGGTATACAGCCTGCTGTGAGAGGTGATGAGTGGTGTGTGTAGGTAGAAGGAGGGGAGGGGGCTGCCTGCTCGCTGCCGGACGCTAATGACGCTGTTGTGGCGCTGATAGAACACCACAAAGGTTTCTCCCCTGTGTGGGTCGCTGTGTGTGGTTTCTCTCCTGTGTGGGTCGCTGTGTGTGATGGTTTCTCCCCTGTGTGGGTCGCTGTGTGTGATGGTTTCTCCCCTGTGTGGGTCGCTGTGTGTGATGGTTTCTCCCCTGTGTGGGTCGCTGTGTGTGATTTTTTTCTCCCCTGTGTATGGTGCTCCAATTAGTGGCACCTAGATATAAAAAAACAACTCTTTACAGACACCACGATTTACCCCACCCAAACCAAAGCATGGCAACTTGGACGACGTCAGGAAGTCTGCATCCAAGCTGGAGGGGTGGCTTGCCTCGACATCAGCTACCGGAGATCTCCAGCTTCGGAAAGACGGTGTGCTCCTTGTCGTTGGGGCTGATCTGAATGTGACAGCATACTTCAATGGTAATGTTTTCCAAATGAGGTGTTAATATGCATGTTTCCCTCATACGAATGCTGCACACAATAATGATATGAATATAATGTATGTCTACATTGTTTAGTTGAGTCCATGCGTCTTAAATAACAAAACAAAACTATATATCAAAACATGTTTGCCATGTCTGAATGGATCACATATTGGAGGTTATCTGTTTCATCTATTTTGCACATGTCCTACTTGAGTCATGTTTAACTATGCATTTCATGTACATATTCTATCCTACATCTTTCTGCACTTTGTGTGTGCTCTTTTTATATTCACTGGTGACCAAGGTAATGCTACTGGGTAATTTCACATTAAAAAAGTTATTGAATGCCCAATCTTTATAATCAATGGTGCATGTACAGCAATGTTGTATTTGCACATAGCCGTACCCATTTAACATGAAATTCAAAAATGTGTCAACTGGGATAACTCATTATGTCTTGAGGTACGTGGGTTCGAATCCCACCCTGTCCTTAATTACAGTGTAATACTGAAGCTGGTGCACAATGGAATGAATTGGTCAGTGATTCCGCCTGAGGATATAATGTGTTCAGTTGACATTTGCTGTTTGCTTTTTGGATATATTTTATTCTTCACTTTTGATTACATTTCTCCTTCGGTTACCTTTCAATTTTAAGATATTTTCTGTAATTTTGAATTATCGATGATCTAATCTGTCATGTTTCATTATGTAATGCCATGATAAATATTGGTACTTTTATCTTTTCAGGAGAGTGCAGAGCAGGTGTTGGCACAATAATATTGTATGGTTTGCTTATGAATACTTGGGGGTGTGCATTCTAGGGTGAAACCCAGTAGGTAGCAATCTTTGGTCTCCAGGCAGTGGATTAAGACATCTGGAATATATTGGTGTTTTTTTCAACCATTAGGGATGCGGGCACCTGACCAGTGGAATCTGGCAATGCAGAGTCTTAAAGAGTTCATCAAAAGCATATTGCAAATGCCTCTGTGCCCTGGGGTCACTGAGCCTGCGCTGCAGACTTTTGCACCACTCCCAGATGAGGCCGCTGGGAAACAATACTACCGCCTGGCATCCTGCACGTAAGATTAACTATGAGCTGTTCTGGGTACCACAAGTCAGTTCAACAGTTTATATGCTCTGCCTTGTCAGTTTTGTGACCCTACCCCTTTACCTGTTTATATATTTGATATTGTTTTCTTGAAGTATGAAACATCTTGTAGTTTGGCATAGTAACTCTTGTATGAGGAAAACTTGTGATTCCACTTCCAGCTTGTGATTCCACTTTCAGCTATCCAAACAATATATTTCTTCACTTTTCGATCCCAGCACTGAATTTTAAATTATGGCCCAGGGGACTAACTTGTTGAAGTCTAGTGTTTTTCATTAAGTTTATTGCCAGTTTTGTAGATGGAGAGATGACCATGGCATCAACCGTCAGGTCCAAGGCATGCCAGGTGGTCGGCTTTGCCGACACATGTCCAGCATGCAGCCGTGTTCTGGCGTCACTCCAGAAGTGCCGTGCTGTGTCAGCAGAAAAGATCCATCCGAAGCGGCCTCTATCTTCGGTCCCCTCAAGCGTACTCAAGGGGATGGTGAAAGTGGTAAGGGAGCAGAAAAAAGGTGTGGAGTCCGAAGTGAAAAGGCTAGAGAAGGAGGTGCAGTCTGGAGTGCATGTACAGGAAAAACTGGAGAAGGAGCTTAATAACATCTTGGGAGGGATGACCACGGAAAATGACTTCATCAAGCATCTTTGGCAGGAACAGCACAAAGCTCATACGCGCAGTCCTAAAGGACGCCGATGGAGTGCAATGATGATCAAGTTTGGTAAGTGGTGTGCCAATGGCATATTGATATATTGGATTGGCTACTTCTTTACATAATGATATAAGAGGCCAAGCTGAATTTAGAATTTACACTGACTAGATAGATTCTTGCTACAGATTGCTTTCAGCGACTTCTAAGGGAATTACATTTCAACCCTTTAAAATATGATCGCAACTTATAGATAAAAACTGTTTAAACTTGAACTTAAATAGGACAAGCATACAGGGTAAAGGATGTCGGATATACCAATGGTAAAAAGTTTTGGAGTCATGGTTTGCATGGTAATTTCGTGCTGTGGCTCCAGTCTCCCTAGTTCCATCCCTGCCGGTGGGGGCGCCACTGGATTCCATACTTAGCTGCATAGACTCTGTGCTCGAGCTTGGGAGACGGCATTCCCTTAACTTAATTCAATGATACTGCTCAGGATAGCAAGTGTCAAGTATATTAGACAGTTAAGCATGACAGTACCTACTTTCAGCCTTACATCTTCATGGCAAGAGTGCAGATACATATCACACCCTCCGGGACATGAAGGTCTTGCACCTTCCTGGGGAGACAACACTTCGTAATTATACAAACGTCTTCCCCACTACCGATGGCATTCAAGGTCATGTAATAGAGTCGGTGGCATCGAGATTAAAGAACGCTGCAGAAAAAGAAAAGTTCATCGCGCTACTGCATGATGAGATTTGCATAAGCCAGGATCTTGTATATGACCAGCGGACAGGTGATATTGTTGGGTTTGTAAACCCAGAATCATGGAGATTCGATAGGGTATGTCACTTCTCTTTCACCTTAAAGTTGATATATGTTTATTATTTGCACCTCAATGGGCCCCTCTAACTGCAGAAATCTGTGGACCTGCTCATGCACCTAACTCTCTGGGATTAAAATACATATTTTACATCCCTTGAAGATAAAAAATAAGGTTTCAGTGTTTAATCGTTGGCAAGCCTTAAACTAGAATCACAGGCTCCTGTGTTAGTGGCATCCTGACTGTTGGAGGGTCCATCCAGGAACCTATGCATACCCGTGGCACAGTGGCACCCCACTCTCATGTGTCCCACATGTGAGACGCTGTATGGTATTTACATGATGATATTGTTATTAAGTTGCACAGTCATCAACATTTACTTTAGGAGTACACAGAGAACGTCGCAACACACATGTTGGCCTTCATGGCGGTGAGTCTGGCCGGAAACACCGTTAAGGATGTCGTAGCCTCATATTCTACAAGAGGAGCGACCTCAGCTGAACTGTATCCTTACTTCTGGGATGTCATCTTTGCCCTAGAGCAATGTGCTGGTGCAAAAGTACGTGAAATTCTGATGATTAGCAAAATAATAAGTAAAGTAAAGCGGCTTATACAATTTTGAAAGTGTAGTTCAGTGCTAAAGTCTAAACTAATCAGATCCCCTATAAGGGGTGCAACTTATACAGGTGTTTGGCTTATGAGCAAGAATTTACAGTATGCATTTGACTTTAGAATTAGAGTGCCTAGTATTATGTGATTTTGTTGCTAAATTTAAGATCTCAACCCAAAGTCCTCTGCTGTTAGATGTAATCACAAGGCAGCAGATCAAATTCAGAGGTATCATTGTACACCTACGCTATAGCATTTCATGGTGCATTTAGGTTATCATATCCACAAGTGATAAGGCCTCCCCAAACCAACGCCTCTATCGGGTAAACGGAGGTTACAAGACGCGCAACTTGGCCACCGAAGAAGAACGCTACATATACTTCATCTCGGACCCGCCCCATTTGATCAAAACGGTCAGGAACTGCCTATACCACTCAAAGGTGGGGGGGACCCGCTACATGTGGGTAAGTCTTTTAGGGCCCATAGATCTATATGTAGTATCTATTTTCTTGCCTCCTATCATAAGCAGGAACTGTGTGACTGCAATAGAGTTATCAATTGGTATAACTCACTATCAAAAAGTGACTGACCCAAAACGATTCATAAAGTTTTATCCCAACTGTTTATTCACGGTTATCAATAGGAGGGCACCCCGCCACAACATCATAGCAACTGCTCTCCTTTCTTATTCCAGAACAATGGTAAATTTCTCCTTTGGGAACATATAGAGGCAGTATGTAGGCTGAACAGTGGGGAGTTGTACACAACAGCACTCAAGTTCGAACATGTGAAGCTCACCTCAAGGACGATGATGAATGTCCAGTTAGCTGCCCAGGTAAAGATTGCCTTACTCAGAGTTTAATGGCACAAAGTACATTTTTCCCAGGATTTCATTTTGCCTTTTTTTAAATCTCTTAACATTAACCACTTACTGTCCAAAATAACATTGACAGAATATATTACTAGATGAGAGTCAGGTAGCTTACATATGTATGTATGCATTGTTGGGACATTATATGCAACCCTTGAAAGATTGAGGCACATTTAACACCCCTAACCCTCAGTAAATGTGGTGACAAAATTTGGTTGTGGTTAATTTTTCAATCTGATTCCAACCGTTTATAACATGTACATTATCTGAACTGCATTGTTGAATAGGTGCTAAGCGCTACCGTAGCTCTGGCCATACTAACCTACCTCGGCCCTGAGATGGAGGCAACAGCAGAACTGGCACGATTGATGAACGATTTATTCGACATCACGAACACATATAACATGAAGGAGAAATATACCGAGCGGAACAACATGCTCGCGGCGTTTGAGTCACCCGATGACGAGCGCTTTGTGGTGTGTTCATTTTAATATAACAATTCAGCACTGGATGCATCTTTACCTAATTTCTTCAACCTAACTTTTGTCACTGCTTAAACCTTCCTTTTCAATACCGCATACCACAAGGAAGGGCTTATCACCTTTTGATTAGTTAATCTATGAAATGCTGAGAGATTTAGATTTGCATAGGTTTAGTATGACTGGCTACATCTTTGTTCTCTTGTGACGTTGCTCTGTCCAGGACTATTTCAGGTTTAACTTCTTTGTACTGCATGTATATATTGACAGTATATATATGTCAGAATCTCAAAATTATGCTGGTCTTTTCTGTTGAGCAGCACGTTATGCAAACTAATTCACATAAATTTGAATATATTAATCAGTTTCCGAACATGCCAATTTTTTTTTACACCCCTCCTCCTATCAACTAGCCCTAAGTAACCCCCCCCCCCCCCACTAAGTTCTGCTTTTATAGGCCTCCCCCTACCCCTTCCCCCAACAAGTCGCAAATGGCAGTGCAATGAGGTATGGTCACGAATACTTAAATGGACATATCTGGTTCTGATAGCCCCATCTTTATAAGATTCCTTCATTTTTTCAAGCGGGGGGGGGGGGGGTCTAAAAGTTAATTGCATATGTACGCATTTGGGGGGGGGGGGGGTCCAAATGCGTACATGGTGCAACAGGGGCAGGGGAGTGGGGGGATCTATTTTGGCCAAAAATGTGCGTATATAATTAATGGATGGCCCCTAAGCTAAAAATCATGCACTTTTGGCTATATTGTGACGAATCATCTAGCCTATTCTAGGGCGAACTGACACTAGGCCGGGCACTAGGCAGGCTTGACTTGATCCTAGTACCGTAGACGTAGTCTAGTACTAGGCTAAACTCGATGCCGATTCAATTTTCGCCATCAGCGCTTTACTTCATCCCAATGAAAAGTTGCCTGTTGCTTGGCAGATACTCTCACGGTCAGAATGGTATCTTGGACATGTATATAGACCGATATTAAGGTGTACAGCTCAATGGGAATACGAGGTAGTAGTGGAGTCTAGCCGGAATGAGTGGGTGACAGTGGCCACTGAGTGGGGTCTGGGCTCAAATTGTCAAAAGTAAATACTGTGTTTTACTTGAGTATAACGTATGACAGCTAGTCAAACATACATATCTCATAAGAAAACATATTCATAATAACACTTCCACATATTGGCACAATTTACCTGGAGTTGAAGTCTTGCAAAATAAGAAGTTAGCAGGCACGTACGACGAGCCTCCCCCTGTTGAAACGCTACGCGACCGACTCTGACCGGAAGTGCCGAGGGCCGCCGTTCGCAGCGCCACCTATGATATCGACATCGTACCATACCCACAACGTTGAAGGCCGCGTGACGCGAGTCCCCTTGTTATTCGTCTCTGGTCCAGGCAGGTACCCCATAATCAAATATAAAGTGGATATTTTGACTTTTTTTTACCTACTGGGCCACACACATTTCCATCAACAATACCGTACATCAAATTTTAAAAAGAGGAGACTTAAGGGAGGGTGAGCATTTGATGGGGGGAGGGGGGGCAATTTCTTTTAGGGGTATTCAAAGGGGGGGGGGGCAATTATTTTTGACGTATTGGACGGCCAAACCTCCCTAAACTTGGAGGTTCAGCCTATCAATCATAATATTAAAAAAAGGTCTGAGCAACTGGCTTCCCATAAAACTAAATTTTGATGACGGCGCCATCTGTAGACAATATTCTGAACCAATATTTGCTTTGCCACCACCGCAAGTTAGTGACCCCTATCCATACTACCGTGAACTAGCCGCTGCGCTTATCGCAAGGTCCCAATGAAGGAAATGGTTCTTCTACATATGTATACATTTTAATATAGCATAACACGGGGGAATTACAATTTCGGAAAATCACCCTGATCTAATGCCGACATCCTTCCTACAAAACATATCCAACCCAAATTAACTACCGGTACTTTAATAGGGCTACCATGAAATATTTGAACACTGGTTATAATTATAGTGTTAGGGAGTAGGGGTGGTGAGATTTTTCTAATAAAAAAAAGGGGCATTTTTTTTTGGCTAAAAAACCTCATGTGTGTCTGGACACACACACAGGCTGGCCCACACAGGAGAGAAACCTCCTGTGTGTCTGGACACACACTGGATGACCCACACAGGAGAGAAACCTCCTGTGTGTCTGGGCACACACAGGCTGGGCCACACAAGAGAGAAGCCTCATGTGTGTCTGGACCCACACCGGTTGACCCACACAGGAGAGAAATCTCATGTGTGTGTTGTCATTGTGGTAAAGAATGCAGTACGCCAGCTGAACACAGGCTGACCCACACCGGAGAGAAACCACATGTGTACTAATACTGTGGTAAAGGGTTCAGTGGTTCATTCAATTTGAGAGTTCACATGTTGATACTGTTAAGGAATCAGGGGGTACCGTAAAACCTCGCGTATAAGCCGCGGCTAGTACGCGAATCAGACTCAGCTTTCTTTTGAGACCAAACATGCCTATATAGGGTGCGGCTTATACGAGAGTTTTTATAAGTATACTACAAGTAGTATAGTATGTATCGGAACGGGACTATAGTTAAGTACTGTTTATTACTCAATCGACATGCAGCCAATCAGAGGCCTCCATTTGACCGGAAGTGACGTCACATGCCCATATAAGGGCATACCGGAAGTGACGTCACGTGACCTTGACCTAGTTAGAGGTCAAGGTCATGACTCAGCCAATCAGAGGCTTCCATTTGCCCGGAAGTGATGTCACACACCCATATAAGGGCATACCGGAAGTGACGTCATGTGACGTCACACGCCCATATAAGGGCATACCGGAAGTGACGTCATGTGACCTTCACATGTACATATAAGGGCATACCGGAAGTGACGTCAAGCGACCTTGACTTAGTTAGAGGCTTCTGATTGGCTGGTACACCGGAAGTGACCCATTTATGCAAATGAGGGGCCTACTTCTGGTCAAATGGAGACCTCTGATTGGTTGGGTCATGAAGAAATGTGTCTCTTAATTTAATTTTGTTTAGGAAGTGATCGATTTTAGGATCACGCGACCGGAAGTGACCTGATGAGTCACGTGACTAGAAGTGACGACGACACATACCTTAATTAGACGATTCAGCAGCGACCGGAGGAAGTGTCACTTTAAGAGGACACGCTAGTTAATTGTTATAATTGTTTTACTTACTAATAAAAGAAGACGTATGAAAATAAACACAACAATAATTTTATTTTATTTTTTTATTTTCTTTTTTTTCAATTCTAATAACACTCTATTTTTGAAAAGATGCGCTCAATCAATCAATAACACACTTTTTTCATATTTTAAAGGACTCGTTGTCACACCGTTAGAATGCACGCGACGCTTATAATACAAGTAGCGCACGTCATCTTTCTCTATGGTGTAAGTGGCCATTTTTGGTTCGTACCACTTTTGAAATTTATATTTACCGCAAGGAGAGTTTTTCGTTTTCGAAAACATTTAAGAAGACGACTACTTCTGTACACTTTTTTTAAGATTTTCTTTCACCGGTTCCGCTGATTTGATCGTAGCAAATGTAAGTCTTAGGGTTGACACTTGGGATCCCGTCACCTTCTCACGCCGCTTTTTCTTTTCTTTCTGAAGTATGTCTCTCTCAGGCGAGGTTTGACTACACACAGGCAAACATCAGAGGCACCCAATAGCGCTAATTCTACCTTCAGACAAAGGTCAGGCACGGCTGGCCTATAATAGACGGGTCAAGGGCTATTCTAGTGAGGGTCAGGCTACGCAGGACATTCAATAAAAAGCTGGAGTTTGGCAAACTTGCTTTTGAAAGTCTGACCATGCGGGATCCTCATGCCATAGTCTGGCAATGCTGAACTCTTGGGAGAGTATGCCGGACTCTTGCTGGCCAGACTTTCAAGCAAATTTGCCAAAGTCCAGCTTGTTATTGAATTTCCGGCGTAGCCTGACCCTCAGTAGAATAGTCCTTGACTCATCTATTATAGGTCAGCAGCGCCTGACCCTTGTATGAGAGTAGTATTGGCGACATTGGCCGACTCTGATATTTACCCGTGTGTACGGCGGGAGGAGGGGGTTCACAGCCACTGCTTGCGCTTATAGAGCGCTACTAGCGGAGGTCTGGATGAGGAGACTACGGTGTTTGTCTTTTGCTTGTGCAGCTGCTGCTGCTGCTGCCGCTGACGATGTCACGGATGCCGCTGACAGATACTGCTGCTTGTGCTGCACGAGACTGAGTAGCCGCTATTACTAATGCTACTAATACTAGTATGAGAAAATACATTTAGTCAATTGATTAAATCAAGGAGGTTTTCTGACTTCAGTGGATCGTTTAGCCATCGGCCACGGGCAAAACTTGAAACCATTTTATACATGGGACAATTGGCAGACTCGAAACGTGTTGGTACCATAGGGTCGATCATGTTCATCATCAGTTCAGGCAAAGGAAGTGTGTCGACAGCACGCGAAAACTTCATGTCTGAATGTTTCAACACAAGACTTTTTATCACACTCACACAGCTGCTTTGAAGAGTGAATCCTTGACCAAACTTGTGCTTTTCCAACACAGCTTTGGCCTCTTTCTGTGCAGTAAGGGATCTCTCTTTCGGGTTCATCTCAGTGCTGTCTAGCATGTCCTCAAAGTCTTTAACATAATGTTCCAACGGACTACAAATGATGGACTCCAGATCATCGTCCGCATATGTCGTCTCCTCGCACCATATTGTGTCTTCGCCTGTTTCGAATTCCGTCATTTTCTTGACAATCTCCTCCTGAGTGCCTTGCATATATCGAAGCTCCTTCAAGGAGTTGATAACTTGTATGGCGAAGACTGACAAACTTGAAGGAATTTCACCACAGTCAGGCCAAGTATACGGAGCTAAGAAAAATAGCTCCAACAAAATCTTCTCCCTCTGTCCAAATGAAACTACTGTTCCGATGAAGTTGAAGCATGCTTCTATCCATTGCTCCTTGGTGACGTCCTTCCAATGTTTCTTTACCTCACAGGCATCATAGGGCACCGTTTCTCTTCTTGCTTCAACTGGGAGTTGCTTTTTCTTTCTTGGACTCATTTCGAGAGGGTTTCGATGCTCTGTAGCGTCAACACTTTCATAAACAAAGAAAATAGCAGAACTAACCATCGTAACGTGCTGAGCGAGCGTAGAGTGGACGATGCTACGAAGATGAAGGGCGGGTGGAGAAAGTGTGACTGGTGACAGGGGTGTTTCACTCCTTATGTACCCTGTCCTAGATAAGCCTCTTAAACGGCTGAAAAGACTCTCTAAGTACAGAGCTTCTACCGCAGGTGGGTTTAGACTTAAGCAGCTTAGTTCACACACGTGTCTGTTAGAAAAAGCTACTTGCACACGCGCTTTCTTTTTTTTTCACTAGTAGGGTTTAGACTTAAGCAGCTTAGTTCACACACGTGTCTGTTAGAAAAAGCTACTTGCACACGCGCTTTCTTTTTTTTCACTAGTATTCACCTTCTGCCGACTTATAAGACACCTATACACTCTTTCTCGTGAAATCTATGGAAGATGATGGAAGGACCACTGACTACATTTTCTTTGATCAGAGCGTGGAGGACGGCGTCGAACGGAGGGAACGTTGTGAACACAGCTTATAGGTTTTTTGGAAGAGGTCTTGTAAAGTCAAACTGGCGAGAGAGATGACGTCTTTCAACATGACAATGACAATGCTGCTATGTTGGAAAAAAATAGCGTGATTTTTTCAAAAAGCTTTCTATGAAAGATTTGACGTCTTCGTTGTTGTAGTGGATCGAGTAATCTGTCATAGTTTGCTTCTTCTTGTCATACTAAACTTTCTGACATGTGACGTAGTCGGATTTCGGCCATTTTGACGCCCGTCAGGTCGCTGTCAAAAAGTCGATCTCGGTGGCAGGGGTTTTTTGTTTACTAGTTTCTTGGTATACGTCATCCATTCGTAAGTAAAGCAACCTTTCTCTTCGTTTGTAGTGAAAGCTCGCAAATAATTCGCGTAGCTGTAACCAAGTGCTAAAAAAGTTGACTACTACGTCAACTATTGATTGCTTCTCTTTATGACGCTGAATTGTTGGTTTCTTCGGTCTCCGGAGGCAAATAACGAGTGAAGGCGTATTTTTTGATCAGGTTCAAGTCGTAACTCTCCGAGTTGAAGCGTACGACTGGAGCTTGACGGATGTATCTCAGAAGCTGCTTCTTCAGTTGAACTAACGGTTGTCTGGTGTGAGCTGCAGCGAAGCCGCCTGGAGAAGGGGTGAATGTCGCTTCCTCTAGCAGGAGAGCTTCACCTATCGCTACATGTAACTTCGCTAAGGTTGGTCGGTAAACTTCTAGCACAGCTTTCTCGATGACTTTGACGTTCTCGTTTATGTGATTTTTAAACTCGGTCTAACAAGGGGTCGGAATCTGCGTCGGATTCTCTGACGTACGCTGCCCCTCCTACCCCGGAAAGTCGTATGCGACGCTAGCCGACATCGCTGCATAGAGGGCAAAACTTAGGTATCGTTCTTAATTTTTCTACGGGTCACTCGTGATTGTACGGTCTTTTAAAAATTTTGAAACACTTTTCGCAAACGTCCTGCGGCATGTTTTTCTTTTTTTTGTTTTTTCACTTATTTACCAAATATTAAAAAAATAAACGTTGTTTATCACTTCGAATACTAGACGCCTCTTACCACACGATGCTATTAGCATAGTGAAAGACGTCTGTAGTGTAGGATCGATTTCAACAGATGTCCATCTTACTGCAGGGATCAGACGAGAGTCGTCAACACTGGAGTGTCACAGCTCACTTTTATTTCTTTGGG
The DNA here is from genome assembly GCA_947462335.1 of Harmothoe impar. Lineage (NCBI taxonomy): Eukaryota > Metazoa > Annelida > Polychaeta > Phyllodocida > Polynoidae > Harmothoe > Harmothoe impar. The sequence goes on from OX381711.1 coordinate 81,622,689, forward strand.
TACAGCTGCATACAACCCTTGAACATACATTGCGACGTCGCCGCGTCCCATGTAGTCTTCCAACACTTTCATCAGAGCCATAGGCTCAGACGTCTCGTTGTACTTCCAAGCTTTCAGCACTTCATACACAGGGTTCTTCACAGTCCTGTCAGAAGGCACAGGTTGAGAGATGGAAGTTACTTCATGAGAAGTCAACCCTAAGTAGATCCCTATGGTCTTCCAGTCTCTAGGGCAGAGCTCAGCTAAAAGAGAGAAATATTTCTGCACTTTCCACTCCATGTCTCCACTCTCTAAGCCATCCCACATGTCATGCTTGTCCATGTACTCACGTGAGAATTTGATGAGGTCCATACGGTAAGATTCTTCCAAGGCGGTGGCTAGGTCCTTCCACCTACTAGTACAACTTTTCTGGTACCAAGTAGTGAACATTTCTCTAGCTTGAGTTATGACACTTGTCTCACAACTGAGATATCCCATATCCTTCAAGTTCACTTCAAGGAATGAACCTAACCGTATGTAATCTGATGTCGGCAACTTACCGCTTATTTTCAGTAGCATAGCGTCTGACAAGTATCCTAACGGCTCTGCTTTGAAGTATGATGATACAGGTACCGCTGCAGCAGAACCAATAACAGGAGCAGCGTCTGCGCTGGTATCAGACGACTCGTTGTCGGAACAGGGCAACCACATGACTTCGTAAGGTATTGGTGAGGGCAGGCGACACGGACCGGACGCACTACCAGTGGAAATGAGGTCGAAAAACGGACTGTGCGCCCGTGACCCTTCGGGTTCCTCGTACGCCTCGTCGTCAGCGTCGTTCTCTGTTTCACCCTGTTGCTTTAGGACATGTATGTCTACTACGCGCTGCTGAGGCTGAGTGTCTGAATAGCTGTAAGTCTCAGCGCGAGCAGCGTTGATGGCGTCGGTTGATGAAGCGGTGGAGAAGTTCTGTGCAACGTACTGCGTGTCAGTACTAGTAGCGGTAGTCGCAGCAAGAGGTGTAGCAGCAGCAGCAGTAGTAGCAGCAGCAGCAGCAGCAGCAGCAGCAGCAGTAGCAGCAGGAGCAAGCGCAGCGCTAGCAAGTGCAGCAGTAGCAGGCGCAGCAGTAGCAGGCACAGCAGCAGCAGGCACAGCCGCCTCAGCAAGCGCAGCAGTAACAGGCGTGGCAGCAGCAGCAGCAGCAGCAGCAGCAGGCACAGCAGTAACAGGCGCGGCAGCAGCAACAGCAGCAGCAGCAGCAGTAGCAGCAGCACTAGCAGCACGAGGATCACTAGCAGCCGCAGCAAGCGCAGCAGTAGCGGCAGCAGTGTGCTCAGCAGCAACAACCGTCGCGAGTGTAACAACGTCGCTACTACTGCTGTGTGCGCTCGCTACAGCGGGAGGGTGATAAGCCCAAGCGGTTGCGGCGGTAGTCTCAATTTCAGTAGCAAGAGGAGACGCTGACAGTAAACGATCACCGTTCTGCGTATTCTTCTTGTTCTTGAACTCGATTAGATCCTTGGACGACAGTAGTTGTTGTGTTTTGCTCATGGTGGTGCTTGTAGAGAGCAGCAAAAGACTGAGTGATTGAACGGGTGTTTCCAGGCCTCTTATATACTCCTTCTCGCTTCTAGAGCTAAGCTACTTACAGCTCTCTTCAGCTGCCCGCCGGCTGACCGGTGACCATTCACAAAGAGAAACAAAAAGTCATAAGGCATGACGTTTTCAGCTGGACCCCTTTCCCCCTCCCCTTTGAGAGATCGACTGACACGAGCTAAGCTACTTACTACCTTGTTCAGCAATTCAACGTGAGTTAGCTGTATAAAGGATTAAGCAGTTGCTGCCGCCAGCTGACCGGCGGACATTCCCAAAGAGAAACAAAAGACATAAGTCATGACGTTTTCAGCTGGATCTCTTTCCCCCCTCCCTCTTTTTTTTGAGAGATGGACTGCCATGAGCGGGCGGTGTACCGACTGTACTAATTCAACGCGCATTAGCTGTATAAAGGATTAAGCAGTCATGAGCTTAGAGTGTGTATACAAAAAACTACAGGAGGCGTGTAGTGTGAAGCAGGACCCCCTAAGACGGGAGTGTCTGTCTGTGAGTAGAGTCGTGTGCATGTGGTGAGCGACTTAAGTGTAAAACAAAAAAAATCACCGCCTCCTGCCGTGGTGAGTAGACTGGCCGGCGGCGGCCGGCTAGTTCAATAGGGGTGACAGCTGACTAAGGCTGTGCATGAAAATCCGATTTTCACCTGACCTCTGACGTTTGTTACAATGAATGCCCAAGGGGGAGAGAGTTGTCCTCAGGTAGGGGGTAGGAGGTAAGGCTAATGGCTAAGGAAAAAAAACACCATTTTCAGCTGGCCACCACAGACGGCGATGCCATACCCCTCGGCATCTAAGCTCTTAAGAAGCTCTCACGGAGCGGAGCGGCTGCTGGACAGCTGGGGTGAGTAGACAGGTCGGCGGCGGCTAGCTAGTTCAATAGGAGTGACAGCTGACTAAGGCTATGCATGAAAATCAGATTTTCACCTGACCTCTGACGTTTGTTACAATGAATGCTAAAGGGGGAGAGAGTCGTCCTCAGGTAGGGGGTAGGAGGTAAGGCTAATGGATAAAGAAAAAACACCATTTTCAGCTGGCCACCAAAGATGATGATGACACGCTCCTCGTCATCTAAGCTCTTAAGAAGCTCTTACGGAGCGGAGCGGCTCCTGGACAGCTGGGGTGCTGTTGGAAATAGGATTAAACTCCCTCTGTATAAAAGCTCTGATTTCTGTTGGAAAAAAAACCATAGCACCTTTGACCACAGTAACGTCTACTACCACCACCACCAGCACCACCGTCGCTGCCACCGCCGCCGCCGCCGCCAGTCACAGCTGATCACCTCATTAAAAAGCATGTGACGTCGTCGCTTCTAGTCACTTGCTTCATCAAGTCGCTTCCAGGCACGTGATCTTAAAGACCCTCACTTCTTAAACAAAAAAACGAAGAGACACACTTCTTCCTCTCGAGAGGAAGAATGACGTATATAAGGAGGCTGACACGTGTATAGGTGCCTTATTAGTCGGCAAGGGGTAAATACTAGTGAAAAAGGAAGACAGGTGTGCAGGTAGCTTTCTAACAGACACGTGTGTGCACTAAGCTGCTTAAGTCTAAACCCTCCTGCAGTAGTCAAGTAGCATGTGAAAACTTACTTAACAGATCACTTAATTGAGTAGAGACTCTGTACTGAGAGAGTCTTTTCAGCTGTTTAAGAGGATTATCTAGGACAGGGTACATAAGGAGTGAAACGCTGCTCTCACTCATCGTAGCATTGTCCACTCCACGCTCGCTCAGCATGTTATGAGGGTTATTTCTACCTTTACAGCTTCTTTTCTTATCGAAGTGTCGACGCTACAGAGCATCGAAACTCTCCAAATGAGTCCAAGAAAGAAAAAGCAACTCCCACTAGAAGCAAGAAGAGAAACAGTGCCCTATGATGCATGTGAGGTAAAGAAACATTGGAAGGACGTCACCAAGGAGCAATGGATAGAAGCATGCTTCAACTTCATCGGAACGGAAGTAGTTTCATTTGGACAGAGGGAGAAAATTTTGTTGGAGCTATTTTTCTTAGCTCCGTATAGTTGGTGTGACTGTAGTGGTGAAATTCCTTCAGGTTTTTCAGCGTTCGGCATACAAGTTATCTGGTCTTTGAAGAAGCTTCGATATATGCAACGCACTCACGAGGAGATTGTTCAGAAAATGACGGAATTCGAAACAAAAGAAGTATGGTGCGAGGAGACGACATATGCGGACGATGATCTGGAGTACATCATTTGTAGCCCGTTGGAACATTATGTTAAAGACTTTGAGGACATGCTAGCCAGCACTGCGATGACCCCGAAAGAGAGATCCCTTACTGCACAGAAGGAGGCCAAAGCTGTGTTGGAAAAGCTCAAGTTTGGTCAAGGATTCACTCTTCAAAGCAGCTGTGTGAGTGTGATAAAAAGTGTTGTGTTGAAACATCCGGACATGAAGTTTTCGCGGGCTGTCGACACACTTCCTTTGCCTGAACTGATGATGAACATGATCGACCCCGTCGTACCAACATGTTTCGACTCTGCCAATTGTCCCATGTATAAAATGGTTTCAAGTTTTGCCTGTGGCCGATGGCTAAACGATCCACTGAAGTCAGAAAACATCCTTGATTTAGTCGACTGACTAAATGTATTTTCTCATACTAGTATTAGTGGCATTAGTAATAGCGGCTACTCGGTCTCGTGCAGCACAAGCAGCAGCATCTGTCAGCAGCAGCTGCTGCAGCAGCAGCACGATCAGCACAAGCAGCAGCTGCTGCAGCAGCTGCACAAGCAGCACAAGCAGCAGCATCTGTCAGCAGCATCCGTGACATCGTCAGCAGCAGCAGCAGCAGCAGCAGCAGCAGCTGCACGAGTAGCACAAGCAGCAGCATCTGTCAACAGCATCTGTGACATCGTCAGCAACTGCAGCAGCTGCACGAGCAGTACAAGCAGCAGCAGCTGTCAGCAGCTGCAGCAGCTGCACGAGCAGCACAAGCAGCAGCACCGACAGCAGCAGCAACAGCAAATCAGCAGCAGAAACAGCAGCAGCAGCAGCAGCAGCAGCAGCAGCGGCAATGTGGACTGCTAAATTCGAGATGGTGACATATCTGTTTCTTAGAATCGACATTCGACATGAGGTCTAGTGACATTTGACATGAAGCTTGAAAAACATAGTGACAGGTGACATGAGCAATTCTTAAAATCGACATGAGATATGAGCATAATTAAGCGACATCGACATGCGCCATGACTATTTTTTATTTTTTTTGAAGACAACCGCCATAGCTTTCTTATCCAGACCTCCACTAGTAGCGCTCTATAAGCGCAAGCTTTGCCTTAAGAGAGCTGTGGCTGTGAACCCTCTCCTCTCTCCGTACACACAGGTAAATATCAGAGTCAGCCAATGTCGCCAATACTACTCTCATACAAAGGTCAGGCGCTGCTAGACTATAATAGATGGGTCAGGCTAGGCCGGACATTCAATAACGGGCTGGACTTTGGCAAATTTGCTTGAAAGTCTAGCCAGCAAGAGATGCACATCATCATAAACGCGATCATGATACCTTTCATAGTAAGTAGACTCGCCTCTCTGCCCTCTCTTTTAGAGAGGGCAGAGAAGCGAGTCTCACTCTTAAAAAACCCTGCCCCTCCCCCCCCCCTCCCCCCCTCCCCCCCCATGCATCTTAAAGAGTGCCCCCCAGAGTGCCCCTCTCCCCCTAGAAAAAAAGAGCCACATTTTTAAATTATTTTTTAGCAAGCTTTTTTCAGCTTGCTTTTTTTTTCTTTTTTTAAATTTATTTATCCATCAAAATCTCAAGTGACTTATTTTGAAAAGCCAACCTAGTAGTCACGTGACCCCCTTAAGTAGGTCACTTCCCGTCACGTGACCTATTTGAATTTCCCGCCAACATGGTGGTCACGTGACCCTCTTAAGTAGGTCACTTCCGGTCACGTGACCTATTTGAATTTCCCGCCCAAAGGTCACGTGACCGGAAGTAGGTCACTTCCGGTCACGTGACCTATTTGAATTTCCCGCCAAAAGGGAGGCCTCTCATTGGCTGCTTTTGAATTTCCCGCCAAAAGGGAGGCCTCTGATTGGCTGCAGGTCGATTGAGTAATAAACAGTACTTAACTATAGTCCCGTTCCGATACATACAATACTACTACTACAGTACCAAATTAACAATTTTTCAGACCCCCTCTGCAGCTTATATAATCCGTCAAAGTTAGGGGTGCGGCTCATACGCGAGTTAGGCTTATACGCGGGGTTTTACGGTATTTGTTATAGGCCTAGGTAAGAGCATGAGCCATATCTTACTTTAGCCCCAGATTTAAAACACAGATAATAAACCAATGAAAAGGATTCAGGGGGTATATTCCACTGTTTTAAATAAGAAGCTAGGAAAAGAAAAGACAGTAGCCCTTCATGGCTATTTCTTTACTAATCCCATTTCATAGCCCTTCACGTCAATCTTCTAATCTTGGTTCTTTTCCTTATATAATGTCTCACTTTAAAATCCCCTTAAGGGTATACTATTAGCAGAAGAGATTGTAAGCTTGGGTAACCACACTGCCATAACACCCTCATCCCTCCTTAACTCTGTATATGACAGCTGACCCCCCCCCCCCCCCCCCACCATCTCTGCACAGTAACCACACTGCCATAACACCCTCATCCCTCCTTAACTCTGTATAGGCGTCTAGCCGGTTGCATTATCAACCAATGAGAAAATTCCCTGGCCTTCACTGCGGAATTCTTAGGGGGCATTATGTAACAGCCTGTTCCCATTGTGATTGCTGTATCAGTGCTTATCTCGCTGGTTACCAGATCAAGCAATGGTGCCCCCTACTAAGGAACCTGCAACATCGGTATATGACAGCTGACCCCCCCCCCCCCCACCATCTCTGCACAGTAACCACACTGCCATACCACCCTCACCCCTCCTTAACTCTGTATATGAGATCTGACCCCCCCCCTCACCATCTCTACACAGTAACCACACTGCCATACCACCCCTCCTTAACCCTGTATATGACAGCCGACCCCCCCCCCCCCCCCACCATCTCTAAACAGTAACACACTGCCATAACACCCTCACCCCTCCTTAACTCTGTATATGAGATCTGACCCCCCCCCCCACCATCTCTACACAGTAACCACACTGCCATAACACCCTCATCCCTCCTTAACTCTGTATATGACAGCTGACCCCCCCCCCTCCCCACCACCATCTCTACACAGTAACCACACTGCCATACCACCCTCACCCCTCCCTAACTCTGTATATGACAGCTGACCCCCCTCCCCCCCACACTGCCATACCACCCTCACCCCTCCCTAACTCTGTATATGACAGCTGACCCCCCCCCCCCACCATCTCTACACAGTAACCACACTGCCATACCACCCTCACCCCTCCCTAACTCTGTATATGACAGCTGACCCCCCCCCCCCCCCAGTAAACACACCTGTACCGGGCCAGTACCATCATTGTACAGGCAAGTACCGGCACTACCGGGCCAGTACTGCCAGTACAGAGCCATTATAATGCCATTTAAGCTTGGTTGTACTGGCACTGTGCAGGCATAGTATCGACATATCAGTAAGGGTATGCCGGTACTGGCCCAGTACCGGCATGCCACTACCAACATGCCGGTACCGGCACAGTAGTTTTCAAAGAATCCACCAGATGTCACCGGTGCATATTTTATGATATTGAGGGTTTAGTTGCATATGATATCTCTATAATTATGACCCTCAGAGTCTTCAAAATAGTTTTAAATAGTTTAGCCTGAAACAAATTTCCTGTGTAATCTTATGGAATACAAACTTTTACATTAAATGTTATAAACAATGGGAGAACAAAGGGCATGTCTTTGCAAACACCTTTTGCTTGGTTATTACACAACTATAAGACCTGCAAGGTGTGTTATCTTATACATGGTATGCTATACTTCTGGCTATAAACTGTAGCTGGTTGTTGCACCATGATGACTGATTGCCTAAGTCTTCAGGCCTTGAAGCACAATAGGTACAATATAATGTTAATTTTGCAACAGATTACTTATGCTTTTGACTCTACGTTATACTTTATACAGTGCTCAGTAAGGCTGCATAAAAAAGATTAGCAGCTTTACAGACACCGCCCGCACCCTTATAAAAGGGCCGCATGGACGCTTTTTTTCATTATTTCACAAAAAAAATCATCAAAACCCCCGCATCCCTGATTTAAAGGGAAAAAAATAACATTAAAATTTCCGCCCCTATTTGTAGGCATACTGAAGCCTTCAGTTGGTCGATTTTCATAAACTTTGCAGTTCAGGAATCCCCGGAATGCCTTGTATAATGTCCTAAATTTATTTGAGAATCCCCTCAGTGGCTAGAATACTGTTGACATATCTCTGAATCATCTCGAATAATGTATACACGAAAGTGAACATTTGATTGCATTGACACTTTTATAGTGGGATTGATTGATTTTTCACTTGGCACATTTATTGGCAACATGTTATCTTATTTATAAATCTTTAGGGGTAGATCTAACCGACTTTGCAAAAAAAAAAAAAAAGGACCCCCTCACCACTTGAAATGTTTGAAAAAAGAAAAAGTCACCTCCCTCGTGGTCTAGAAAATTAATAACAAAAAAAAAAAAGCCTCCCTCCCTCACCATATATTTTTGAAAAGTGTCCGCAAAGCTGATAATTAATTTTATGCAGCCTAACCGGTCCGGTACCGGCCCAGTACCGAAATGCCAGCATTGGTCCAGTACCCCCCCCCCCCCCACCATCGCTACACAGTAACCACACTGCCATAACACCCTCATCCCTCCCTAACTCTGTATATGACAGCTGACCCCCCCCCCCCACCATCTCTACACAGTAACCACACTGCCATAACACCCTCATCCCTCCCTAACTCTGTATATGACAGCTGACCCCCCCCCCCCCCCCACCATCTCTACACAGTAACCACACTGCCATAACACCCTCATCCCTCCTTAACTCTGTATATGACAGCTGACCCCCCCCCCCCCACCATCTCTACACAGTAACCACACTGCCATAACACCCTCATCCCTCCTTAACTCTGTATATGACAGCTGATCCCCCCCCCCCCCACCATCTCTACACAGTAACTACACTGCCATACCACCCTCACCCCTCCTTAACTCTGTATATGACAGCTGACCCCCCCCCCCCACCATCTCTACACAGTAACCACACTGCCATAACACCCTCACCCCTCCTTAACTTTGTATATGACAGCCGACCCCCCCCCCCCCACCATCTCTACACAGTAACCACACTGCCATAACACCCTCATCCCTCCTTAACTCTGTATATGACAGCTGACCCCCCCCCCCCACACCATCTCTACACAGTAACCACACTGCCATAACACCCTCATCCCTCCTTAACTCTGTATATGACAGCTGACCCCCCCCCCCCACACCATCTCTACACAGTAACCACACTGCCATAACACCCTCATCCCTCCTTAACTTTGTATATGACAGCTGACCCCCCCCCCCCCCACCATCTCTGCACAGTAACCACACTGCCATAACACCCTCATCCCTCCTTAACTCTGTATATGACAGCTGACCCCCCCCCCCCACCATCTCTACACAGTAACCACACTGCCATAACACCCTCATCCCTCCTTAACTCTGTATTTTTTGATTTGAGAGATGTGCATAACACATCCTCGTTTATTTATACTGAATAAAGAAAGAGCTTTTTCAGCTCGGTTAACATCCTTATCTAGTGTCATGTATATGATTTTAACCTCGTATAGTATATAATATCATCAATAATAATGTTATTGCGTATACATAATTGTTATTACATTAGACACATCCAAATATCACATCGCGATTACATCATTTCCTATCATGAAAATATAGATTTTGACTATCATCGTGTACTTGGGTTGGATCTAACATTTCAAACAAATAAAGTATATGTATATATATATAAAGGACCGTATTGTAAAATACATTCTATTCCTCGATAATATCCACCTGAGTAATGTTGCATGTATGTATGACAGTAAGGGATGGGCTCCCTGTACAATAGTAGTCATGTATCTTCAACGCTGTATACCGGTATATTTTCAATGTACATGAATTTACAAATTTAATGAGTAGTATGTATCTGGCCGATGAATATTTACATCTGAGATCATATTTTTATCCATAGATACATATAAGAAGAAGAATACGACTAGTGGGACCCTATGTAGGGGGGGGGGAGAGAAAAAGGGGTGGGGTGGGCCTATGTCACCGAAAATTTGTATCACAGTGTAGTTCAAAAATACATAAAGTTGTAGTTTGTGCTACCGAGCCATTTTTTCCTATTTAAATTGAAATCCTCATACGATTCTAAATTTCTTATATTTACATCAAGACTATTCCATAACATGGCTCCTCTATACAGAACATTCTTTCTCCCAGTCTCATTTTTGGGCAGGTATACTTTGAACAGGCTGGCATCATGCGCTCTCGTAAATATTTGTCTATCATTTAACATTTCTATATTCTTCTGCTGTTTGAACATAAAATTATATAGATGCATAATCCTTCTAGGCTTTAGCTTAGATATTTTGGCCTCCTGATGTGTCGCCACGGTGGGGTACATATGATTGACCTTTAAACATTTCCTGAGCGCTTTGTTTTCAATTATTTGTAGTCTATCTAGTACATTTTTGTTTGCAATATCATAAAATATATCCCCGTAGTCAGCATGGGGCAATACCATGGTCTTATAAATATCCAAGAGGGTTTTTGTGTCCAAAAGTTCATTTAAATTTGCCAGTAAATATGATTTAAAAATCATTTTTTTACAGGCTAGCTCCGCTTGCATATTAAAATTTAATACTTGGTCTATCGTGACCCCCAAATATTTCACAGATATGCACCGCTCTAATTTCTTATCATCTAACATTAAAGAGTGGTTCACAATTTCCTTCAGCTTAGACCTAAGGCCAAATATTATATAATTTGTTTTTTTTGCATTTAAAGTGAGCTTATTCTTACAGAACCATTTACTTAGCAGCTTTAAATCCTCCTGCATATTTGTTGTTAAACCCTGTAAATTACCACCCGTTAGAGACAGTACGGTATCGTCTGCGTACAAAAAAGACGTACAATATTTTAACACATTTTTGAGGTCATTTATATAGGCTAAAAAGAGGGTAGGGCCCAATATCGACCCCTGGGGTACTCCGCAGCTCACCTCACCTTCGTTTGAAACAATCCCATTTGCAAAAGTTTTTTGTTTTCTATTTTCTAAATAATTTTTTAGCCAATTTAGACTTGATCCCGAAATTCCCATTTTTTCCAATTTTTGCATTAAAATTAAGTGATTTACGGTATCAAAAGCTTTCTTTAGATCGATTAGTGTTGCTATTGTATATTGTCTGTTATTTAACCCTCTATATATACTGTCGGTGAAGTGAGCTATGGTGTCAATTGTTGAATGACCCTTTCTAAAACCACCTTGGTTTTTGTCCAATAAATCATTCGACTCAAAATAATTCATTAACTGTCTATTTACAACTTTTTCAAGCAGCTTACCTATTACCGGTAATAGGGTTACTGGTCGTAAATTTGCAACGTCAGATTTGTCCCCCTCTTTTTGAAGAGGTATTACCGTACCAACCTTCCAACTATCTGGTACCATGCCCTGAGACAAAGACAAATTAAACAAATCAACAACTTTTTCTGGAATGGCTGACAGACAGTCCTTAAGCGCCCTGGAGGAGACTCCGTCAATACTGGAAGCCTTGGCTATATCAATATCTTTGATAATATTTACAACCTCATCCAGATCTGTTTCAAAGGATAATAGCGTTGGGGCTTTAGTTTCCCCATCAAAAGACCACGGTTCAACATAATTTCTAGCCAGATTTGGCCCTATATTTAGGAAATATTCATTTATAAAGTCAGGTGTGTTCTCATGCTCAACCGCTATATCATCAATTTTGTTAATTAATTGAAAATTTGAAGATTTTTTTTCACCCTTTACCAATTTATTAATTATTTTCCAGAATTTTTTACTATCATCCCTGTTCTCCTCCAATGCGTCTTTCACATATTTAGCTTTTGCTTTACGTATAAACTTGACAGTGTTGTTCCGCAGGCGCTTGGCTATATCCCAGTCGTCTTGAGACTTAGTTCTGATAGCCTTTTTCAGAGCACAATCTTTATCGTGTATTAGTTCCAATATATGGTCTGTTATCCATGGAGACCTGTCCTGTGCTACCTTAAATTCCTTTACCGGGCACATGATATCGAGTTGTTTTGTTAGTATGTTAAGTATAAACTCCCATCTCTGGTTTACATTTTCGCAATCATCGTACGGTCCCCAGTCTGCACCCCTAATACAAGCTTTAAACAGATCTGTGTTATATTTCCTATAAGTTCTTCCAGAGAATTTAACCTTTGTGGATGTTTCATAGTGGTCTACAAGGGTGATACCAACAACCACATGGTCACTGATGTTCCATGCCCTGGTAAAACTTTTATATAGCTTTGTCGTGTTAGTGATTACCCAATCTAGACATGTTGCAGTATTTTCATTGCTCCTTGTTGGAATGTCAATTAATTGTTTCAGGCCTAAAAGATTTATACAGATTTTCATTAATTTTGTAGAAACTTTGATAGGGTCCAAAAAGTCAAAATTAAAATCTCCCATCATAATTAGATCTTTACGTCTCAAATTAGCCAATTCAATTTTGTTGTTAAAAGTCTCAATAAATTTCGCCTTATCTCCATCAGGGGGTCTGTAAATATTTGCAACTACAATATTTTTCTTACCATTCCTAATTAACTCTGTCCACATGATTTCCATATCATTTGTGCTAGAGTTCAGATGAGCATAACTACTGTTTGAGTACAAAACATCATTTCGAATATAGATACCCACTCCTCCACCACCCTTAACCTCCCCTTCCCCCCAGGCCCTATCCAGACGTTCAAATTGATACCCCCTAATATCTACCTTATGACTTGGAACGATTTCTTCCATCCAACTCTCAGAAATACCCATTACAGCATCACCACAATCTCTCATATGAATACGTAAAGTCTCAATTTTTGATCTAAGGCTGCGTGTATTTAGGTGAGAGAGGGTGTAGTCATTTCTACTACTCCTTACATAATTATCATCTCCTACAGCTATAATATTTTTTTGCCCATTTTACATACATAATACATACACAAATTTCTTTTAAATCTGATATTAGTAGGTATGGGTGTCTAGCACCACCTACCAGTGGGGTATTTCTACCCATTACGAGGTATAGTGACTCCTTAACAGTGGAATGAGTGCAGCTAGGCTACTAACACTCTATTTACATTTTACATTTCATTTGATTATTTCTTAGCTTCCCTTTGTAAAAGCGAGTCATATACATACAGGTACCAACAGAAATAAACAATTTTCATCGCTAGAAATACCGTATACTCGTCATCCTAACACACAAGTTTGCTCTGCCCCTCCATCTCTCGGGGTGTGTGGAGACCATACATTCGTTTGATTCACTCTTGAGCCGTCAGGTGGCGCCTCTGTTCTATGCGCTGACCCTACGCTCGTACACAACCTATATTTTCGTCTGCTCTGTCTTATCATAGAAAGGCCTATACACATACAACCATATTTCGATTTGAACAATAAATACTGTTAGCCTTGGTGTGTACAATTCTAGTTTCATATATAATTACTCCTAGCATACAGGCATATGAGACTATGTTCTCTTACAGCAGCTTCATTTTTTCCCTTACTTTTACCAACAGATCCCCCATTCTATTATTCTCATTGGAAGCGTTTGGGTCGATGTTATCTATATTTGATATGGTTTGCCCACAACCCCAGCCCTTTTCTGTCGTACATTCCCAAAGTCTGCCTTTTGAAGCGATCAGCAAGTCTCCCAGTGTGTCGTCTTGCATAAACTTCATCTCGATGACCTCTTCCATAATTTCATATTTGATAACTGCATCGTCCTTGGTCTTTTTGATCCTATGTGAGAGTTTTTTTGCTTCGTAGCCGTCTGAAGAACTTGCAATCTCTGCCGCTGTTGTGGTGTCCCCGTGGAATGTGGCCAGCATATACCAGTAGAGCTGCTCGCTGGACGTCCATGTGATGCGATCGTATGAGATGGTACAGGGAAACATATTAGTAGTATAGTATGTATCGGAACGGGACTATAGTTAACTACTGTTTATTACTCAATCGACCTGCAGCCAATCAGAAGCCTCCATTTGACCGGAAGTGACGTCACATGCCCATATAAGGGCATACCGGAAGTGACGTCACGTGACCTTGACCTAGTTAGAGGTCAAGGTCATGACGCAGCCAATCAGAGGCTTCCATTTGACCGGAAATGACGTCACACGTCCATATAAGGGCATACCGGAAGTGACGTCATGTGACCTTCACATGTCCATATAAGGGCATACCGGAAGTGACGTCACGTGACCTTGACTTAGTTAGAGGCTTCTGATTGGCTGGTACACCGGAAGTGACCCATTATGCAAATGAGGGACTACTTCCGGTCAAATGGAGACCCCTGATTGGTTGGGTCATGAAGAAATGTGTCTCTTAATTTTTTTTGTTTAGGAAGTGATCGACTTTAGGATCACGTGACCGGAAGTGACCTGATGAGTCACGTGACTAGAAGTGACGACGACACATGCTTTAATTAGGCGATCAGCAGCGACTGGAGGAAGTGTCACTTTAAGAGGACACGCTAGTTAATTGTTATAATTTTTTTTTACTTACTAATAAAAGAAGACGTATGAAAATAAAACACAACAATAATTTTATTTATTTTTTTATTTTCTTTTTTTCAATTCTAATAAACACGCTATTTTTGAAAAGATGCGCTCAATCAATCAATAACACACTTTTTTTCATATTTTTAAAGGACTTGTTGTCACACCGTTAGAATGCACGCGACGCTTATAATACAAGTAGCGCACGTCATCTTTCTCTATGGTGTAAGTGTCCATTTTTGGTTCGTACCACTTTGAAATTTCTATTTACTGCAAGGAGAGTTTTTCGTTTGCGAAAACATCTAAGATGACGACTGGTTCTTTAGGGTTTTGTTACTTCTGTATACTTTTTGCACGCCATCTCTTTTTTTGGGATTTTCTTTCACTGGTGCTGCTGACTCGATCGTAGCAAATGTAAGTCTTAGGGTTGAGACTTAGGATCCCGTCACCTTCCCACGCCGTTTACATAAGCCCCGAAGTTCTCAGATCGTGAAGGTAACGTCTCTCACAACATCCGCCGGGCGGCGGACACCATTTTCGCACTTTTTTCCGTTTTATCTTCACGAAAAGCTCTAAGTGATCGTCACACACCGATGTCGGAATCTGCTTTCGTTTCTTTCTGAAGTATGTCTCTCTCAGGCGAGGTTTGACTACACAGAGGCAAATATCAGAGGCACCCAATAGCGCTAATTCTACTCTCAGACAAGGGTCAGGCACTGCTGGACTATAATAGATGGGTCAAGGGCTATTCTAGTGAGGGTCAGGCTACGCCTGACATTCAATAACAAGCTGGACTTTGGCAAACTTGCTTGAAAGTCTGACCATGCGGGATCCTCATGCCATAGTCTGGCAATGCTGAACTCTTGGGAGAGTATGCTGGACTCTTGCTGACCAGACTTTCAAGCAAACTTGCCAAAGTCCAGCTTGTTATTGAATGTCCGGCGTAGCCTGACCCTCAGTAGAATAGGCCTTGACCCATCTATTATAGTCCAGCAGCGCCTGACCCTTGTATGAGAGTAGTATTGGCGACATTGGCCGACTCTGATATTTACCCGTGTGTACGGTGGGAGGAGGGGGTTCACAGCCACAGCTTGCGCTTATAGAGCGCTACTAGCGGAGGTCTGGATGAGGAGACTACGGCGTTTGTCTTAAAAAAAAATAGCCATGGCACATGTCGATGTCGCTTAATTATGCTCATATCTCATGGCGATTTTAAGAATTGCTCATGTCACCTGTCACTATGATTTTCAAGCTTCATGTCAAATGTCACTAGGTCTCATGTCGAATGTCGATGCTAAGAAACAGACATGACGTCATCTCGAATTTAGCGGTCTACACTACCGCTGCTGCTGCTGCTGCTGCTTGTGCAGCTCGTGCAGCTGTTGCAGCTGCTGACAGCTGCAGCTGCTGTAGTTGCTGACGCTGTCACGGATGCTGTTGACAGATGCTGCTGCTTGTGCTGTGCGTGCAGCCGCTGCTGCGGCTGCTGACGTTGTCACGGATTCCGCTGACAGATGCTACTGCTTGGGCTGCTTGCGCTGCTCGTGCAGCTGCTGCAGCTGCTGACGATGTCACGGATACTGTTGACAGATGTGGCTGCTTGTGCTGCTTGTGCAGCTGCTGCTGCTGCTGACGATGTCACGGATGCTGCTGACAGATGCTGCTGCTTGTGCTGCACGAGACTGAGTAGCCGCTATTACTAATGCTACTAATACTAGTATGAGAAAATACATTTAGTCAGTTGATTAAATCAAGGAGGTTTTCTGACTTCAGTGGATCGTTTAGCCATCGGCCACGGGCAAAACTTGAAATCATTTTATACATGGGACAATTGGCAGAGTCGAAACGTGTTGGTACGATGGGGTCGATCATGTTCATCATCAGTTCAGGCAAAGGAAGTGTGTCGACAGCACGCGAAAACTTCATGTCTGAATGTTTCAACACAAGACTTTTTATCACACTCACACAGCTGCTTTGAAGAGTGAATCCTTGACCAAACTTGTGCTTTTCCAACACAGCTTTGGCCTCTTTCTGTGCAGTAAGGGATCTCTCTTTCGGGTTCATCTCAGTGCTGTCTAGCATGTCCTCAAAGTCTTTAACATAATGTTCCAACGGGCTACAAATGATGGACTCCAGATCATCGTCCGCATATGTCGTCTCCTCGCACCATATTGTGTCTTCGCCTGTTTCGAATTCCGTCATTTTCTTGACAATCTCCTCCTGAGTGCCTTGCATATATCGAAGCTCCTTCAAGGAGTTGATAACTTGTATGGCGAAGACTGACAAACTTGAAGGAATTTCACCACAGTCAGGCCAAGTATACGGAGCTAAGAAAAATAGCTCTAACAAAATCTTCTCCCTCTGTCCAAATGAAACTACTGTTCCGATGAAGTTGAAGCATGCTTCTATCCATTGCTCCTTGGTGACGTCCTTCCAATGTTTCTTTACCTCACATGCATCATAGGGCACTGTTTCTCTTCTTGCTTCAAGTGGGAGTTGCTTTTTCTTTCTTGGACTCATTTCGAGAGGGTTTCGATGCTCTGTAGCGTCAACACTTTCATAAATAAAGAAAATAGCAGAACTAATCATCGTAACGTGCTGAGCGAGCGTAGAGTGGACGATGCTACGAAGATGAAGGGCGGGTGGAGAAAGTGTGACTGGTGAGAGCGGCGTTTCACTCCTTATGTACCCTGTCCTAGATAAGCCTCTTAAATGGCTGAAAAGACTCTCTCAGTACAGAGCTTCTACCGCAGGTGGGTTTAGACTTAAGCAGCTTAGTTCACACACGTGTCTGTTAGAAAAGCTACTTGCACACCTGCCTTCCCTTTTCACTAGTATTCACCCTCTGCCGACTTATAAGACACCTATACACTCCTTCTCGTGATATCTATGGAAGATGATGGAAGGACCACCGACTAGATTTTCTTTGATCAGAGCGTGGAGGACGGCGTCGAAGGGAGGGAACGTTGTGAACACAGCTTATAGGTTTTGGAAGAGGACCTGTAAAGTCAAACTGGCGAGAGAGATCTCGTCTTTCAACATGACAATGCTGCGATCTTGGAAAAAATTAGCGTGATTTTTTCAAAAGCTTCTATGAAAAGTTTGACGTCTTCGTTGTTGTAGTGGATCAAGTAATCTCTCATAGTTTGCATCTTCTTGTCGTACTAAACTTTCTGACATGTGGCGTAGTCGGATTTCGGCCATTTTGACGCCCGTCAGTTCGCTGTCAAAGGCCGATCTCGGTGGCAGGGTTCTGTTTACCAGTTTCTTGGTATACGTCATCCATTCGTAAGGAAAGCGACTTTTATCTTCGTTTCTGGTGAAAGCTCGCAAATAATTCGCGTAGCTGTAACCAAGTGCCAAATAGTTGACTACTATGTCCAAGAAAACTGTGTGTAAACCGTCAAGTATTGATTGCTTCTCTTTATGACGCTGAATTGTTGGTTTCTTCGGTCTCCGGAGGCAAAGAACGAGTGAAGGCGTATTTTTGATCAGGTTTAAGTCGTAACGCTCCGTGTTGAAGCTCACGACTGGAGCTTGACGGATGTATCTCAGAAGCCACTTCTTCAGTTGAACTAACGGTTGTTTGGTGTGAGCTGCAGCGAAGCCGCCTGGAGAAGGGGTGAATGTCGCTTCCTCCAGCAGGAGAGCTTCACCTATCGCCACATGTAACTTCGCTAACGTTGGTCGGTAAAGTTATAGCACAGCTTTCTCGATGACTTTGGCGTTCTCGTTTATGTGATTTTAAACTCGGTCTAACAAGGGGTCGGAATCTGCGTCGGATTCTCTGACGTACACCGTCCCCTCCTACCCCGGAAAGTCGGATGCGACGCTAGCCGACAAAGGGACGTGATCCCACAGCAGGGACACGTGTTCAGTCGACGGTTCTCTGCACGGTCTGAAGAAAGCCTCGAAATCGAAGGTAATGTTGTAAGGGTAGATTCTGGAATGTCCGTCGGGAGGAAAAGTTTCACGTGTGGCAGCGGGACAGAACTGACGTAACAAATTTGAAGCGCGCTTGCTGGTGTTGTATAAGTGAAAGGAAATGTGGCGGAAGACGCAGAGGTTGTCCTTGTTGGGAAAATCTAACACAAGGCTTCTCTTTCCAACTCGACCGTCCTGCCTGTTCCTACCGCCTATGGGAAAACCTCCAGGTCCCATGTAAACGCAAATGTTCAAAATTAGTAGGAAAAAGAGCGCACCGCTTGGTGTCAGCGTCGCAAAGTTTCCGTACTTCCTCGCAAGTGACGGTGTTTTCCATCTTTGAGAGGAGCTCTTCCAAAGTTTCTGAATTAGTTATAGTAGGGAGCGGTTGTAATGAGAGTTGCGTTGTTCTGGGAGACGTGAAAGTAGCGCAGTATGTTCTTGTCTTCTCTGTGTTGTAAGAGTAAGCTTACCGAGAAACCCACTTTTTATCATTGTGTGAAGCGGATTGCGACGCATAGTATCTACAGCGTCACTCAACTCGCCGGTTGGTAGTTTGACGTTTGTTACACTCACGCGAGTCCCGTGCATCCTGACACTCGTTCGTATTGCAGGCCAATTCGCCACGAACGTTTCCTCACCGTTCGGTACAGCGCATGTACGTGGAGGGATAGGCACCTCGTCCAGAGATTCGCGTCGACAGGTGATCTTTTCAGCAATCGACATCGCCGCATAGAGGGCAAAACTTAGGTATTGTTCTTCATTTTTCTACGGGTCACTCGTGATTGTACGGTCTTTTAAAAATTTTGAAACACTTTTCGCAAACGTCCTGCGTCATGTTTTTTTTTTTTTTTGTTTTTTCACTTATTTACCAATTATTAAAAAAAATAAAACGTTATTTATCACTTCGAATACTAGACACCTCTTACCACACGATACTATTAGCATTGTGAAAGGTGACTGTAGTCTAGGATCGAATTCAACAGATGACCATCTTACTGCAGGGATCAGACAAGAGTGGTCAACACTGGAGTGTCACAGCTCACTTTTATGTCTTTGGGTACAGCTGCATACAACCCTTGAACATACATTGCGACGTCGCTGCGACCCATGTCGTCTTGCAACACTTTCATCAGAGCCATAGGCTCAGACGTCTCGTTGTACTTCCAAGCTCTCAGCACTTCATAGACAGGGTTCTTCACAGTCCTGTCAGAAGGCACAGGTTGAGAGATGAAAGCTATTTCATGAGAAGTCAACCCTAAGTAGATCCCTATGGTCTTCCAGTCTCTAGGGCAGAGCTCAGCTAAAAGAGAGAAATATTTCTGCACTTTCCACTCCATGTCTCCACTCTCTAAGCCATCCCACATGTCATGCTTGTCCATGTACTCACGTGAGAATTTGATGAGGTCCATACGGTAAGATTCTTCCAAGGCGGCGGCTAGGTCCTTCCACTTAGTAGTACAACTTTTCTGGTACCAAGTAGTGAACATTTCTCTAGCTTGAGTTATGACACTTGTCTCACAACTGAGATATCCCATATCTTTCAAGTTCACTTCAAGGTATGAACCTAACCGTATGTAATCTGATGACGGCAACTTACTACTTATTTTCAGTAGCATAGCGTCTGACAAGTATCCTAACGGCTCTGCTTTGAAGTATGATGATACAGGTACTACTGCAGCAGAACCAATAACAGGAGCAGCGTCTGCGCTGGTATCCGACGACTCGTTGTCGGAACAGGGCAACCACACGACTTTGTAAGGTGGTGGTGAGGGCAGTCGCCACGGACCGGACGCGCTACCAGTGGAAATGAGGTCGAAAAACGGACTGTGCGCCCGTAGCCCTTCGGGTTCCTCGTACGCCTCGTCGTCAGCGTCGTTCTCTGTCTCACCCTGTTGCTTTAGGGCATGTATGTCTACTACGCGCTGCTGGGGCTGAGTGTCCGAATAGCTGTAAGTCTCAGCGCGAGCGGCGTTGATGGCGTCGGTTGATGTAGCGGTGGAGAGGTTCTGTGCAACGTGCTGCGTGTCAGTACTAGTAGCGGCAGTCGCAGCAAGAGGTGTAGCAGCAGCAGCAGCAGCAGCAGGTGCAGTAGTAGCAAGCGCAGCAGTAGCAGGCACAGCAGCAGCAGG
The DNA here is from genome assembly GCA_947462335.1 of Harmothoe impar. Lineage (NCBI taxonomy): Eukaryota > Metazoa > Annelida > Polychaeta > Phyllodocida > Polynoidae > Harmothoe > Harmothoe impar. The sequence continues at coordinate 81,643,064 of OX381711.1, forward strand.
CGCAGCAGCGTCAGCAGGCGCAGCAGTAGCAGGCGCAGCAGCAGCAGCAGCACTAGCAGCACGAAGATCACCAGCAGCCGCAGCAGGCGCAGCAGTAGCAGCAGCAGCAGCGTGCTTAGCAGTAACAACCGTCGCGAGTGTAACAACGTCGCTACCACGACGACTACTACTACCACTACTACTGCTGCGTGCGCTTGCTACAGCGGGAGGGTGATAAGACCAAGCGGTTGCGGCGGTAGTCTCAATTTCAGTAGCAAGAGGAGACGCTGACGCTAAACGATCACCGTTCTGCGTACTCTTCTTGTTCTTGAACTCGATTAGATCCTTGGACGACACTAGTTGTTGTGTTTTGCTCATGGTGGTGACTGTAGAGAGCAGCAAAAGACTGAGTGAGTGAATGGGTGTTTCCAGCCCCCTTATATACTCCTTCTCGCTTCTAGAGCTAAGCTACTTACGGCTCTGTTCAGCTGCCGCCGGCTGACCAGCGGCCATTCACAAAGAGAAACAAAAAGACTTAAGGCATGACGTTTTCAGCTGGATCCCTTTCCCCTCCCCTTTGAGAGATCGACTGACATGAGCTAAGCTACTTACTGCCTTGTTCAGCAATTCAACGTGCGTTAGCTGTATAAAGGATTAAGCAGTCATGAGCTTAGAGTGTGTATACAAAAAACTACAGGAGGCGTGTGGTGTGAAGCAGGACCCCCTAAGACGGGTGTGTCTGTCTGTGAGTAGAGTCGTGTGCATGTGGTGAGCGACTTAAGTGTAAAACAAAAAAAATCACCGCCTCCTGCCGTGGTGAGTAGACTGGCCGGCGGCGGCCGGCTAGTTCAATAGGGGTGACAGCTGACTAAGGCTGTGCATGAAAATCCGATTTTCACCTGACCTCTGACGTTTGTTACAATGAATGCCAAAGGGGGAGAGAGTCGTCCTCAGGTAGGGGGTAGGAGGTAAAGCTATGGATAAGGAAAAAACACCATTTTCAGCTGGCTTCCACAGATGGCGATGACATACCCCTCGTCATCTAAGCTCTTAAGAAGCTCTTAAGGAGCGGAGCAGCTGCTAGACAGCTGGGGTGCTGTTGGAAATAGGATTAAACTCCCTCTGTATAAAAGCTCTGATTTCTGTTGGAAAAAAACCATATCAACTCTGACCACAGTAACGTATACTACCACCACCACCAGCACCACCGCCGCCGCCACCGCCGCCGCCGCCAGTCACAGCTGATCGCCTCATTAAAGCATGTGACGTCGTCACTTCTAGTCACATGCTTCATCAAGTCGCTTCCAGTTGCGTGATCTTAAAGACCCTCACTTCTTAAACAAAAAAAAACGAAGAGACACGCTTCTTCCTCTCGAGAGGAAGAAGCGTGTCTCTCGATTGAAATCTTTTTCTTTTCTTTTTTTCTTAAAAGAGACAAACGCCCCTTAGAGTGTCCCCCCCCCCACCCCCCTAGAGTGCCCCCCTCCCCCCTCCCCCCTCCCCCCCACCCGCCCCATGCATCCTAAAAGCGCCCCCCTCCCCATGCATCTTAAAGGGGCCCCCCTCCCCTTCCCTCCCCTCCCCTCCCCTCCCCTCCCCCCCCCTTATACACTCTAAAGAACGCTTCTACCTAGTTCAATAAGTCACTTCCAGTCGCTCGTAAAACAATAAAAAATGAAAAAAACAAACAAACTTATATCGTAGTGTTTTTTATTAGTTTACCGAAAAAAATAAGAGACTCGCCTCCTCCTCCTCTCCTTCTCCTCCTCCTCCTCCTCCTCCTCCTCCTCCAAAAAAAAAGATATCACATTTTAAAGCGCGTGACCCCTTAAAGACGCTCATCTCTTCATTAAGTCGCGTGACGTCACTTCTTCTTCTTCTGGTCACGTGATCAATCAGGTCACTTCCGGTCACGTGATCCTCAATGAGGTCACTCACTTCCGGTTGGCCATTAGGTCATGTGACGTCACTTCCGGTCACGTGACTCATCAGGTCACTTCCGGTCACATGATCCTAAAGTAGGTCATATGACCTCACTTCCTGTCCCCTAAGTAGGTCATATGACGTCACTTCCGGTCCATAAGTAGGTCATATGACGTCACTTCCGGTCACGTGACCAAATGGCGGCCTCTGATTGGCTAACTAGGTCACGTGACGTCACCACTAATCCCCTAAGTAGGTCACTTCCGGTCACGTGACCAAATGGAG